>JAHWFP010259406.1:66819-87660 GCA_023313725.1 Lithobius niger | reverse complement strand
ATAGTTTGGACTCTGTTTTTAACATAAGGCCCACGCCTCTAACAACTCGGCCGCGGTCGTATCTAGAGTCAGCTTGTCAAGGGAACCTAGTATTGTTGTCATTTCTCCATTGTTGCCCATTTCGCGCATAGTTTGGACTCTGTTTTTAACGTGAGGCCACACGCCTCTAACAACTCGGCCACGGTCGTCTCTAGACTCGGCTTGTTAAGGGAACCTAGTATTGTTGTCATTTCTCCATTGTTGTCCATCTCGCCCATAGTTTGGACTTTGTTTTTAATACTTAAACATGTGCTTGTGTTTGGCTCGAGTTTGCTCGAGTTTGCCGAGCATACCACTTAAAAGGTTAATCGCACCACTTTCAAGTTAACACGATACAGTAAGCTGCTTGTAGTAAACCTCCATTACTTGTAGAAACGATCAGCTTCTTCCAAACCACCGCACACGTGCAAAGAAAAAAGGTCCGCTGCTGTTCACAGATTGGGACTGCCAAAACACATAAAACTCGGTAGAGCTATAACACAGCTACCAAAAGGCAAAACAAGAATTAAGAGTCCCACGAACTACTTTAATCCTTGCTTGTACACGTTAATTACGCAGCAGATGTTCCTATATGCAAACTTACTTTTTTCACCTTTCGTTCAAAACATGCCCGTTCAACGGAAGTGACATCATCTTGAAAACGCGTCTGAGGGATTGTGGGATCGAACCATCGCAGCAGCTCGCAAAGGTGGTTAATTTTCACGGAATTGTGAACATGTGTGAGGCACAGTTTATCGACTGATTCTGGATGGATTATCGATTAACTACGGATGGAGCTATCAGTCGCATTGAAACGTAACGTCACTTCTCTCATCAGACACTTTTGGAACGTTCTGTTAAAATTTCTGTGTATTGAAGGTACCGAACTGTCTTCAGCAGCGTGTGTATGGGTGATACACGTGGGGTCGTTTTGAAAAACCTCTATGTCTAGGGTTGCGCAGCTGAAAAGCCAACATTCATCCTGTCCATAATTTATTAACCCTTTCAAGTATCAGCAGAATGTAAATATTATGCATTCGGTTTACGAATGAAACCTTAATAGCCTCGTTACTTTATTGACCTACCATCTTATGTCGGATTCAAGATTTATGGCCAAACCCGATTGGTTGCAGGCAGAAAAAATGTGTCTCAGTCCGCATCATTCCCGTTTGGAATGTGCTTCGTCCAAGTGAGGTGGTCATGAACTCTGAATGGAATTCAGGAGAGAACTGCTCACTAAATTTATTAAAAGCACATTGTGACCCCTCGCCTCCGAGCACTGGTACGGTATTGGCGATCCCGTGGCCCGTCCAAACATTTATTGAGTATGTGGTGAACTAATTGTTTTAGTTTTAATTTTTATGTTTTTATTTTAACAATTCAGTTTGACAAATCCCATTATGTGGATGCATTTGCTTTTTGCCTCACTATTTTAACATCCCCTTGTTTTGCACCTTGGCCGTCCTTCCCCGGAAAATCCTTCACGTTTGGCATGCCATACGGGACCCATGTGTCCCTGGCAGGTCTAACCTTGGTAGTAAGGCATTCGTGTATCTCCCTCTCACTCTTCTTCCATCTCTTTTACGTTCACGGCCATTGCTTTTTATTTCATTTTAACTTTATTGTTGAAATTGAATTTAACATATTTCTTATCCTATAATGGCACCGATTTTACAGAAGATGACATAAAATATTGTGGCTGGCTGTTAGCGACCTCCCGGTCCTTGCCAGACCAGTTGCTACTGCGACAAACTTAAACTTATCTAGACACACGCTAGTGTGTCGCGCTAAGTTAGTCAACAATCATCACAACCAACATCACTCAATTCAATTGTCGAGGTTGTAGACCATTGTAGCGCGGCGAAAATTGTGTTAAAATCAAGAGCAATGACCCGCCTGACTAAAACTAACTCGTGTAGGAATGCCAGCTAAGCTGCTTTCAATGCAAAATCTGACCCTCAATAACGTTGAAAATGTGTAACTAGCTAGTAGCTAGCTAGCTACAAGCTAATTCTAGTCTGCTCATCCCCATGTTAATTTTCATAGGGTGATTATTCATCGATACCGAGATTAGAGGAAGGCTTCCAGCTATGAAATTGGACGAATGGCTACAGTACGATACGAACTGCGTACCTTTTATGGTTTGGAGCCTAGGGGTGTAACGACGATGGCGTGGATAGCGCGTAAGTATGAAAATATTGTTATAACCATTGTTAGTATTGTCGGCATCGTCTCTCATTGGACAGCCAAAGTTCGGACAATGACAACGTGTATACTGACGTGCGCGGCTATACACACACTACTGTAGCACGATAAATCTAAACAACGTTGCCAAAGAAAGTGTATTCACGTCCAATTCACGAAAATATAAACCAACTCTAAAAACAAAGCAAAATAAACAAAAGCCAAAAACTTTTAAAGCGGCCACCAAGTTGAGAGTAGTTCGGCCCTTCAAAAGAGTGATATCATCACACCAAAACTAACGAAATAAAACAAATTACAACAAAATTAAAACCAAACCAAAAACCTATAAAGAGGTGACCAAGTTGAGAATGGTTCGGCCTATAAGCAAAAGGTAGTAGCAAATTGTTGAAAACCAATTTCTTGTTGACGTGCCACTTTATTACACATCTGCACGGTAGTGGAGTTGAGTTTAATACACAATTTAAAAAAAGGACTGATATCATATCAAAAACCAAAACTGGTAAAAAGGGCCGCCAAGTTTCGAATGGTTCGGCCCTTCAAAGGAGCGATATCAACACACCAAAACATTCGCCAACTTAACCACACCGAATAATACTTTGGACGTTAAATGAAAACTTAAACATTGCTACCGAAAGTAGCAATGTTCTAGTTTTCTTTTAACCTTCGAATCATTAAGCGGTGCGCTTAACTTGGCGAATATTTTGGTGTGTTGCTTATCACTCCTTTGAAGGGCCGAACCATTCAGAACTTGGCGGCCCTTTCTACCAGTTTTGGTTTTTGATATGATTATAACTACACAAAACAGGATGGTGCGGCAATGGCGTAAAATCAGTCGATAATACAACATCAATCATTTGATTGAAGCAATTCAGATCTTGTAGGCAGGCAGCAGATCCTCTCTTCCGAATAATAAAATGTACAATTAAGAAAATTCCATCTGTTTAGGTGCTGTTGTACTTTACCAATCATATATTCAAAACGTAAAGCACAACAGCACATAAACAGATGGAATTTTCTCAATTGTACATTTTATTATTTCAATTAAAAATCATCAATTTTTATCCGTGTTCATTTTAACAAGGGAAAATTCAATCATATGTCCCCTTTTTTACGGCTCACTTGACGTTTTTGTTTGTAATAATTTTCTTGTCTGGTTAGGGCTTTAAAGGGGCACAAATTGTAATAAAATATGAAATTTTGGAATTTTTTATTACAAAACTTGGTAGATAAACATGTTTTTTATCTACTGCAACATTTTTCCCCCGTTAATAATGCGGATTTTAAGGAAATCAAGCAAAACGTCTATCCTTGGGCCATTTGAATTACTCTAAACTTCGCGGCTGGATACCTCCAGTTGTAAATATTGTGTGCGGTTTCTCACAAAAACTTGATAACTCGATTTAGAAAACAAATATCCACTTACAATTTTAAAAGTAGGTTGGTAGATATGTAATGGGAGTTTTAGGTGTGCTAGAATTGTGAACCAGCAACAATTGAAAATATTTTAGTTTTATTTTTAAAATTTGCCCTATATATTTTTTTGCTTACAATTTTTATATATCACAAACAATTTCCTAATTTTTTTTAGTTTGAGTGGTAGTGCTATGTAGTACGAGTGTTTTAAGACAGAAATGAACACTGTGCATCAAATTGTTACAAAGATATCATAGACGCAGACTTGCGGTATAATAATTTTACTATACTTTTTGAACAGGCCGCCTTACCCGGAAAAAAATTCCCCAAAAAATAAAATAAAGGTTAGACTTGTCTTTCAATAAGGTTTAAGAATATATAAAGCTATTTCCCCTACTATGTTTAGGATATTGGAAAAAAAAATTCCCAAAGATTCTGTTAGGAATACAACGTGTGGCCCCTTAAGCTTCAGCCTGCATCATGGTATTTTCTGTAATTTCTACCCCCACACTTATTTCGTGCCGAAGAGGTAATGTCCTGAGTAGTTCTTACAATAACAGGGATATTGTACGTGGACACGACGTGGACACGATTTTGCTTACATGACAAGGGCCGTTGTAGTCGGTGTCAGGTACGTAGGTACAAAGTTTGGTTCTTACAGTTCCCCACCAAGAATTACATACATACGTATTTGCTACATACACTGTAACCTTTTGCAGTATGTTGGAAACAGCACCTATAACATATAAATAATAGGGTTAAAAAAACCAAAGGTCCACCTGCTTATTATTCACACCAAACGAGAAGATTAAATATTAAAAGTACAGATTCATAGGGAGGTCCATGAATGGTTCGATTTGTACTTCTAAGAAGGACTTTTGTACCAAAGTACACGTTGTTAGCTCGATTTACACAAATTTGTTGGACAAAGCATCACGGGGACATGGGGGAGCACTATAACACTTAGGGGTATTTCATGGTGGTTCCATGGCTTGTCGATTTGTTCTGCTAAGAATGACTTGTATACCAAATTTCATGTTTTTAGCTTGATTTTCAAGAATTTGTTGGTCAAGACTCGTGGGATCCTTTGATGGGTATTTCATGGGGGTTCAATTCAATTTGTACTGCTAATTATGACTTGTGTACCAAATTTCAGCTTTTTACCTCGATCTGAAAGCGCTTGTTGAACAAGCCTCAGGGAGGGGGCACGGGGGATGGTGGGGGAGGGGCACTGGGGGCCCTTGGAGAGTATATTATCGGGGTTCCATGACTGGTTGGAGTTGTACTACTAAGAATAACTTGTGTACCAAATTTCATGCCTTTAGCTTGACGTTCTTGATTTTGTTGCTTAACAATAATTGTACGATTCATGATGCCAGTATTCTCAATTTACAATGGTGAGTGTTAGAAAACATTCCAAACACTGTAATTTCTTCCATAATAACTGAAATACTTTTCAGCAATACTTTTGGGGGTTTAGAGTTATTTACCAAATTTCATTCCAATCCGACCTTTTGTTAGGACTCCACACAGACTACAAACGTGCAACCATGCAATCAACCAACATGTTGCAATTCGGTGTCCATTTAGGCTACGCTATGTTCGCTTCGCTCCGCTCCACCAATCATATGCGCAGGGTCGAACAGCATTAGTGAAGAATCACATACAGGATTGCATTACTTCCATGACTTCTTGGCGTCAATTCCTTGCTGCAAAGATGTGCGTCATTGGTCTGTTCCCTAGACTTAGAAGGAGCGACAGGGGTATTAACACGAATTTCATTCATACCAATCTATTGCCACGTGTGATGTGCATTGAAAATGAACTTTTCTTTTTATCCATCGACGGTGATCTTTTGACTTTACCCTCTTAGCACGAGATTCTATTCACCTGACAGATAGGGGCAAGAGATTGTTACAACATGGAATTCTCAAAGTGCAATATTGATGCTGGAAAACTAATAGGATTAACATGGCATTGCCCACCTGTTTCTGAAACTTTTACTGAAAATAACCGTGCCCTGTCCTGCATACTTTTCAAAGCACATTGTGTAGTCAAGAATTGTGACAGCTTGGTGGACCTGATCCATCCGAACATTTATGACATCATGTTTATTGTGGAATCTTGGCTGAATGAGAGTGTTACGGATGCGATGCTTGTGAATAGCTCGTTATTTTCTGTCATTAAGAGGGACCGTGTCGAGTTCACTTGTGAGTCACAGAATTAACGTCCCATTGGCAATTATTGAGCTGGGAAATTGTTGAGGCTATTGGATTAATTCTGCCCTGGGGCAAGATCTTGTCCATTCTTTGTTACTTACCAGATAGTTACATGGAACTTGACGTTTACAATCTTTCTTCCGTCATTAGGAAGGCCTTTAACCTTGGGCATTCTATTATCCTTTCTAGGTGACTTTAATCATTCAACTGTTGATTGTGTTCAGGGGGGCGCGAGTAATAAAACATCTTGAACTTTTCCTTGACCTGATATTGCCCCCCTCGGACTGAAACAATTGGTCGACCAGCGTATTAGAAGTACAAACATCTTCGATTTGGTATTCACAAACGAGCACCTTCTAGTGTACGATCTTGAGGTGAGACCACATTTTTGCAGTAGTGACCACTGTGCTTCTTTGGCGCAGACTCATTCAGTAACTGGTAATCCTATTACTAATTATTGTGAACTGAAGACCTCTCTTGCACTAGCAGACTGTTGTAATCTTATCTTTAATGACCAATTGGGAATTGAGGATGCTTGTACCTGTTTTCATCAGATTATTAAAGGCCATGTTGCCCTTAGCCAAATGGTACTTTACCACCCTATGTATGGACGAAACACTGTACTCCGTCGTATACTTTAACTCTACCAATGTAAATTCAGGTTTTGGAAGGTCCATAAACTTAATCATTGACCATGGTCACTTCAGACGTACAATTTGTCAGGTAAGCAATACTCACAGACTATGGAAAATTGGAACAGTAATCAGGAATTGACTTTGCTCATGGACTTTGCCCATCCTCCCTTTTTAAACTGTACCACTGTAAGAATGTAGTTTTACGAAACTTGTCTCCGCTTAAGGTGGGTAATGATTTCATTGTTGACAATGAAACCAAGACGGTAGTTTTTGTCGAAACTTTGCGTAGAATTTCATCTCTGATGATGGTGTGTTGGTGGCACCATGCTCCCAGATTCCTACGTGTGACGTTTTTTATTCTGTTGTGGCGTTTAGTCAGTCCGCGGTTGAGATTGTTCTTATGAGGTTGAAGCCTAGTAAGTCCTATGGACCTGATGGTTTTTCTATGTACCTCTTACAAGACCTCTCCTGAACTTAGCATTCCCAGCTTCTCTGAGCAGGGTGTGTTGCCAAACATGTGGAAGCATGCTAATGGTATTCCTATTTTCCTGAAGTGGTCCCCTTCAGACCCCTGCAACTACAACCCTATAGCACTGACTTGTGTGGACTGTAACGTTATGGAATCTTTGATTCGTAATGGTTTGGGTTGCGTCTTGGGAGAGCATTCGGTGTTTAGCCAGGCCCAGGTCAGCTTCCTTCACCATACATCTTCTGTTCATCAAATATTCTTGGTTCTTCACCATTGGACATGCACGTTGGACCTCGGGATTCCCTCTGATAGTGTGTATTTCGATTTCAAAAAGGCTAATCCATAGGAAAATGTTTCTTAAACTGGATGGCTCTGGAATTGTCGGTCGACTTAAGACCTGGTTTGCAGCCTTCCTTCGTGATCATACACAGAGTGTGCAAATGGGGGTTCCTTTTCACTGTTACCTCCCATACCGTGTGGGGTCCCTCAGTGATCAGTACTTGATCTCCTCCTTTTTTTTTTTTTTTGTAAACGATCTAATCCTTGACATGATTGGTATATACAGCTATAAATTTGCTTATGACCTTAAGGTTGAAGCTGAAATCACCAGATCGCCCTCTTCCAGGAGCTGGAGATACTTATCCAGGATGTCGTTGCACGGTACGAATGCTGGCAAATTCCTCTTGCCATCCAGAAGTGTAACACGTTTAATGTGGGCAGGAAGAATTTTAGCTACCAGTAGGACCTGAGCCAGATGGTCATGTCGTCGTCTTCAGAGCTGAGGGACCTGGGTGTCTGGTTCACAGATGACCTCAACCCGTCAACACACCGCAACTCAATTTGCGCTGTGGCTAACGCAGATTTGCAATTGTTAAGCGGTGTTTTTTGTCCCGTAATATTGGGATTTTGGCCTTGGTGTTTAAGGTCTATGGTCACCCTCATCTTGAATGTGCAATTGTCTAGTCTCGTTCTCTGGTTCGCGACATTGATGTGACCGAAATGGTACAGAGGCCTTTTATTAAAAGTCTTCTCGGCCTCAGGGACGTCATTTACACTGTGCAGTTGGAAAGACTGGGCCTCGAACTTATAGAGTTACACAGATTACATTAGACTTGATCCTTGCATACAAAATCGTTAATAATTTAATCGTGAATATCTACTATTTTAGTCTTGGCCCCGTCGAATGGTCAGATGCCTGGACAGTCTTTTAATTTTGCAGTCCCTCCTGCTAGGCTGCACTGTCATCGGTTTTTTCCTTCTGTGCGAGTAGTTAGGGTTTAGAATTCCCTTGATACTGAAACTGTTAATGCATGCTCCGTCAATGTCTTCCGTCATATGTTAGTTTTCGAACCTATTGTTAAATTCTTGAAGCGTGCCCTGCTTCCTTTCGATTGCCAATAGTACCCTTTGTCACCTTATGCCCCGACGCTGTAATAATGGCTCAAAGCCCTTCCGTGTTCGTCTACTCCCCAATGAGGTTGTGGTAAATTTTTAATTATTATTATTTTTTATTATTTAATTAAATAAAGTACTGAAGGATATGAACCGGTAGAAAGTATGAACTGGTACAAAAGGTTACATAAGAACACAAAAGCGTGTATTAGGTTACGAAATGGTACATAAGGATGGAAATGGGTACGAAAAGGTACAAAAGGGTACAAATGGGTATGAAATAGTACAAAAAAGATACGAGAGGTAAATACTGTACGATAGGATACATAAGGTTACAAAAGAATACAATTGGGAACAGAAGGGTAGAAAATTAATACATAAGATAACAAAATGGTACCAAAGAGCACACATAGGGAATAAAAGTGCATGTAAGAATACGCGTAGGTACGAAAGGGTAGAAAAGGGTAAACAATGGCAAACATGGGTAAAACAAAACATTATTCCATCGTAAACGTTACTCAACCAGTGGAAGATTATTTTTGCTTTAATGTTTATTTGCTTTAATGTAAAAACTATACAATAGGGGCACAAAAGAATAAATACATGACGGCGCAATACATAAGGGCATAAAGGAATAAAAATGGGTACAGAAGGGTAGAAAGAAATACATAAGAAAGCACACAAAGAGAAAGCGCATAAGAAAGGGCACATATAGAGAATAAAAGTGCACGTAAGGGTACACCTAGGTACGAAAGGGTAGAAAAGGGTGAACAATGGCAAACAAGGGTAAAACAAGACATTATTCAATGGCAAACGTTATCAACCAGTGGAAGTTTATTTATGCTTTGATGTTTATGTATTTGGATGTAAAAACTTTGATGTTTATTATCGGGTCTCTGCAAATTTTTAATTTATACCAATAATTTTGATAGGATATGTCAAGGCATCTATTTAACCATGCCGGACAGCTGTCCGGTTATTATACAACTGGAGGTCATTGTAGCAAGACGTTGGTCCTGGAAACAGACTTCGAATAATTTTGTACACTGCTTAAGAAACGAGTTTTCATTGCACCATAAGAAACGAAAGAAACACAGAAAAACCAAGACACGCTTTTTTGTGTGTGTTCAACTAAGAAAAAAAACACACACAAAAGAATGTTCTTGTTGTTTTTTTACATTTTGATGCCTCACCCGGTAATTACTGTAGTCAATGCCGATTTTCTACTAGGTACAGTAAAATAATAACCGATGTTCTTTTTATAAAACAGCTAATGTAAAATTCCAAGCAATCACGCAATGTAATAGAATTTTTTGTACTGCGCACAAATTAGCTTGTTAAAATTCGTTTCAGCAGAAGGGCTAAACGATGTTTCACCTGGATAAGATGTGTATCCCCATCCACTAAGGACGCATTCTTGATTTTCCGTCATTTCATACTCGTTCAGTTTTATAGTTGCCACCTGCGGAGTCAGTATGAAAGGTCTATCGAGTTTTCCTAAAGCAAGGTCCCTGGTTGGAGTAAGTGGTTCTGGGTAAACCACTATCTGTAAATATGGAAAGTGTTGAACAAAACATTGATTAAGCAAATGTAAATAAGTAAATATATAAATGGTATATAATAAATATATATTAAATTAAATTAAATTAAATCAAAACAAGGAAATGCCCTGCAGCACTCGACAGCGTGCCAACGTTAATTGTTAGCGCATGGTCCATTTCTCATTCCTAGTCGCTAACTCATTCAGCAAAATGTGGAATGAGTGGTCGCAACTATTTTCTGGAATAACCTACTTTAAAAATACGCTGCATAGGTTTTATGCCAATAGATTGGTGCGAAAAAATACCACTTGTGCTCCATTAATCAAGGCGTAAGGCAAATATGGTTAGAAAGAGTTTGACGACCATTAAACGAGGAGAATGCTTCTTTAAACCTAGGTTTATAAATCGCATGTCAGGCTTCCTGGACAAATGCTAGTTCGCGCACCTGCCAGAAAATTGAGCACCGGCTTTGGTAAAAAAAGATTTTGATGACGACGTTGAATCAACTGGCCAGGAGGAAACCAACAGATTCTCTTCCAAACGATCTCATGACAAGGAATGGAATATGTAGCGATAGTTGCAGCATGAACACTCACACGACCTGCTGACGTGTTGGCCTTTATATGCTCTTGACACCACGGTGTGAGTTCGGATCTACTCATGCACAGAATGCTATACCTTTATCAAGGACCGCAATAGCAGTCTTAGTTTGAAATTCCATGTTAAACTACGTCAAAATTTGTAACCCTAAAGTTTCCCCCACGTTTGACATAGACCAACAAAATTTGGTATTTGGGGTCGTGTCATAAATGTTTCACTGCTTTAAAATTATTAATGACAACACTCGAACCGTTTGTCGTTCGCAGCATGACCATTTTTCTTGTTGTTGTTGTTGTTGGGACTCTTTGACTACAATATTCTTCTTCTTCTTCTTCTTGTTTGGAAAATTTTGCTCCCACTTACAGATCGAACCAATGAACCGATTTTCAAGTTTTATAGCTTAACGTGTAGGTATGACCAAGGGCCAGGGCTATTTTATTTTGACTGATTTATCTCAAAAAGCGTTCATCTCATATCGCGATTTTTTTCATATCAAACTACTTGAAGTTTAATATACCTGAAATATCACCTAGAAAAAATAACGATAAAGGTATTAAAAAACACGCTTAAGCGTATAAAACACGGCTGAAAGTCTTAATAATATTTCTTGCTCTAAAGGAAGAAGAAAAAGACACGAAAGCCATCAGTGCCGCACTATACGTCATGTAAAATATCTCCAGTTCTGTAAGCCTTGAAAAAAATTAATGCTCTAACGGAACAGATACAAGAAAAAGACATAAAAGACATCAGTGCCGCACTATACGTCATGTAAAATATCTCCAGTTCTGTAAGCCTTGAAAAAAATTAATGCTCTAACGGAACAGATACAAGAAAAAGACATAAAAGACATCAGCATCACACTAATACATGCAAAAGAAGCGCCAGCTTGTTTTTTTTGGGATTGTTGGAGAGTCTTTTACATGTATTAGTGTGACGCTGATAGCTTACAAGCCTTTTTCTTGTAAGTTTTCTTTACAAAGATGAAGCTTCTTTTACACGATATATTACTGCGACACTGATTGCTTTTATGTCTTTTTCTTGTTTCTCTTCCTTTAGAGCATTAACTTTTTTACGGCTTACAGCCGTATTTTATACTTTTAAACGTTGTTTTTTTAATGCTACACTAATTTTGATTAACATTAAACACCTAAGATTTGTCAGTGTACTGAATAGTATCAGGACTCTAAGAGGTGTCTACACCTTTTTTAGCTTTAACTCCTTCCCTCCCAAGTTCGTTCGTTTTATTTCGTTTTATAATGTTAATCTATTAAGGTGGGAATACTTTATAGTATTTTTGCTCAGCAAATACATAATGTGTTTTGTCGAGGTTTGCTTCAAACCATGGGAGAAATTTTCGCACTGAATATCACTTTACAAGAATTAGTGGGTTAGGCTATAGTTTTACTGCATTGTGAAAAAGAAGGAAATCTAATATTATTTAGAATTTGATTTTAGGCCTATCATGAACGTACCAGGAAACGTGACTGATGGGAATTTTATTTGTTTTTACTGCAAAAATATCTTTAGCATGTCTAAACTACACCAAACAAAACGTAAAACTTAAACGTTTTAGGTTTATTAGTTGTTGTTATTTTTTTAAATCGTGTTAGGAAAAGAACTCTGGTAAAGTATTGTGTGCTAGCTCAGTGAGACATTTTTGTGCTAGTTGAGAGCGCTAGGGACACATCATCTTTTCAAGATATTTGTCGGTTAGGCTTTATTTATTGCTAGTTTGACGCTCGTTTCACACCAGTGGAAATTCGCTAGCACGAATTTTAATAGCTGTAAAAAATCTAAAATTGTTAATAATGTACGAAATTTTCCATTTATGGAAAGCCAGCATCTATAGCATATGTAACACGCTTAGTCTAATGTACGCATTATGTACGGAGCAAACGCAGGCAGGGGGGGGGGGAAGAAGGGTGTAGTAGGTAAATGCGATATTGAGACACACGTACATGCTATACGATTGATCTGCAGCAGTTCAATTGATAATTGTTGCAGAAAATCTGGGGGAGGGGTTGTTATTCTGCAGCACTGCTGGGCAACAGTTCTGTGGTGATTCGCAGGTTAATTCTGCAGCAGCCCTTGAGTGATTCTGCAGCAGTCCTTCGGCATTCTTGCAATAATTCTGTTTAGCTATTCTGGGATAATTCTGTAGCAATGACGGGCATTTCTGCAGCAGTCCTGGAGTAATTCTTCAGCAGTTATGGGGTAATTATGCCGCAGTCCTGGAGTATTATTGCAGCAGTTCTGTGGTAATTCGGCAATATTCCTGGAGTAATGCCTCAGCAGTTTTAAAGTGGTTCTGCAGCCGCTCTGGAGCATTTATGCAGCAGTCGTAGAGTGATTCTGAAGTAGCTCTTTGAACAATTCTGCGCTAGTTTTGGGGGAATTCAAGGTGTTTTTTACAGCAGTTCTGCAGTGATTCAGCAGCAGTATTGTGATATTTTCCGCAGGAGTCCGGGTGTGGTTCTGTGGTATTTCTGCAGCAGTTCTGGGGTGATTCAGTGAACAGCTACGAATTATCTCTGATTAATTTAGGGGGGGGGATTGAGGCTTAATGGCGCGTCGACAACTTGGTCATTAGCGCCAACCTCAGTCACAGTGCAGTGGACCGGGTTGCCACTGCACCACACATCACAGAGATGTTATTCAAACCCCTAATCTAAATCTTGTCATACATCTGTACCTCCTGCAAAAATTGAAAAACACCGGACAGGAGGACAGACTTATCGCCCAGATTAATTTAGGTTCGTCTAACAGCATATAAAACAACAGTGCTGAAAATAACGAAATTCAGTATGTGACAGACGTTGGCGTGACTTGGCAATCAGTCTAGTCCAGTGTTTATGAAATTAAAGATGTTAATAAAATTTTTAAATCATCGATTGATCGAACGGTCAACAGAAGGTGGCATAAAATATGAATTCTGTTTTTAATTTTGAATAATTTTCAAAATTTCAAAGTAATTTCAGAAATATTTTTTGTATATAATAAAAAAGAACGAATATTTTTTTTCTTTCAAGAAAAAGAAAATAATTTGAAAAATTTAAAAGTAATTTCAAAAATATTGTTTTTTATATGTAGTAAAACAGAAAGAATAATATTTCTGTCAAGGAAAAGAAAATGAATTCAAAATTATGGTTTACATGCACATACTGTAGAAAGTCTTTCCAACACAGTAAGATTTAATCAGTCATCTGGGCCAGCATCGATCTGATCTTCAACCTGAGTGTATCACATTCGAAAACGACAGATATCGAAGGAGAAGCAATAAGGTGCATTTTAGCTTACAGTGATACACATTGAGTATATTTCAGACAATATGAACACGCAGATCCATCACAGACACTCCTGCTACTCCATTCTTCGCTCGAATTTCTGATTAATGCTTGTTTGGATCAGCTGGCGACCGCAAAATTCAGTTGTTCTTTAGCCATTGATTTTAACCGGGATTCCAACACCGTACGAGGATATTTCGCATCCTTCCTCATTCCCCTACACAATGAGTCTGAAATATTGGAAGCATTATCTAATGCATACAAAAAAATTCAGCAATCCATTGAAAAATTTGCGGATCATCTCGAGAGTCTATGGGATAGTTGTAAATGTTGCAAAAAATCGAACTTTTATGTACGTGTTCGTTCACCCTTCTCAAGAGCGTTATGCAAGAAGAGTGAAGGTGTCATGAATGTGGAAAATTGAGTTTAAAATCAAATGAGTTTAACTCAAATCGAATCTTTCAAATGAGGAAACAGTTTGTCTATTAACGTAATTTCGTACAAGGGTTCAGTAGGATTACATCTGGTTAAAGTCAATAAAAACATGCTAGAAGTTATTGACTTGTTACTAATTGTGGATGAGTTAGAAAATAATCATCTGTGTGGCATCGTTGATATTGATATGTTACTCTGATTTCGAGGTACTAGAACCCATAAAAATTGTGTTGTCGTAAACTGCTTTGCGGCTTTTAGTAAGTAACGTTCGATGAATGAACACAGAAGTAAATGTGTGAGACTCAACAGAGCACAAGCACTTCCCTTCCTACCACCCGGGCGCAACTGGTTAAAATTTGATCACTATGACCGGTGTAACCCTCACCCATGTGTGATTTATGCTGATTTGGAATGTATGCTGCAGCCCATACATAATACTGGTATCGATCCATCTTAGAGTTCATCTACCAAAGACAGCATGCATTCCCCTGCCGGTGTTGGACATGTGGTTATAGGCCCAGAAAACGACATCGTGAGTAAAAAAATCTACCTCGGCACGAAACACGGTGGACGAGTTTTATAGACGCCTGAATATCGAAATGAAGAATTTTGTAGATATTGTATCATGACAAAAATTCCTGAAGATGGCTGAAGACAAAATTCAATTTTCAAAAATCGCCCCTTGTATCTACTGCAGTAAAGCCATAACCCTTGATCGCGGTAAAGTCTGAGGTCTCTGCAACTGCTCGGGAAATTTCGGAGGTGCTTCTCACACAAAATGTAATCTGGATGCAAGGAGCATAACTACTATTCCACTCGTTTTCCACAACTAGGAAGGCTATGATACACATTTTCTGATTTCTGTGGCAAAAAAATTTCCTTTGGAGTGGCCGTTCTAGCAATAAACACCAAAAACTTCGCAAGCATTACCATTACGCGGTACTACCCGGCTGGAGGAAAGGATAGACTTCACCGTAAGACCGAGATTTTTGTTATAATTGTCTATCTTCCTCGCTTGATACATTGGCTAAGAACCACTGGAAAGATGTACCCTATCTAATTACTAAAACATCTGTGGACTCGGTAGATTGGTTCGAGCCACAATGGATAAGAGTATAATCTTAGATTTATTGGCGCAAACAGGTCACTACACGTACGAGTACTTTCAGTCAATGGAAGTGTTTGAGGAACAGAAATTACCTCCCAAAGCTGCGTTCTTCTCCACTCTACATGGTAAAGGCACTACTGACGACGAGTACAATCATGCTAAATCAGTTTGGCATTTGCTAAAGGATAACTTTTTTTTAATCTTATCACAGAGTATATCAGACGTCGACGTCCATCGTCTTGAGGACGTCTTTCAGACTTACCTAGAAATCACCATTTTAAAATGATGCAGTTTGAAGTTCAAAATAACACAATCCAATTATAATGATTAGCCAATAATAACGATTACAGTCAAAAAATTGTAACACATTTTTTCACTGAAAGGTTTACTCAAAACGTTTAATGGGGAAGTTTAGAGAAATAATTAGGTTAATCTTGGTCGATAACTTCACCCATCAATTTAAAGTCGTTAGTCATCTTGTGTATATCAGTATTTAAGTTCTGTATATGTACATATATATTTTATTATAAGTGATAATTGCTTTGTATTACATACCTGTCTAAGATAGGCCTCTTGCACTGTGCCACCAGATTCTAATCTATTATTTGAGCCAGCTCTGACACGAACCCCAGAGTGGCCACTCCTGTAATGACATATTTACAAAACAGAATTAAAGTTTCTGAACTAACACTGCAAAAACATTAAGGGGACTGAGGTGACTAAAATTCATCGTCCACCAGTAGCACAAATCTTTTTCATCTAAAAGTTCCTTTATTTTTTGTTCAAATCGAAGATTCTCTCTCAGAATTATAAATGCAACCAATTGTTAAACACGACGATCTGAAACATATTTTTAAAACTGCAAAGATTTACTTAAAAAATTGCTTCGCAAGCTCATCTCAAAGCACCGTTTAAACATGAATGTAGTCGTTGCAACAGTCTTCTCAGCCAGTACGGCTGTACAGAAGACTAAAAAACATTTAAGAACTTGCGCTGATCTTTACCTACAAAGTGGCATCCAAAATACGAATTAAACATTGCAAGTAAACATTGAAAATAAACTTTACAAGGGGTGACGCCCTAGGAAGAACCGTCTTTTTAAATTTATTTTTATGTAAATTTTAACTGTTGTGGTGATTTATTATTTGTTTTTTATGGTAGCATCCTGTGAAAGGCTACAAGGCTCGGAAGTCCCAGTATGAAGGCTGTTATTTTACTTGTGTTAGGCTGGTGCTCCCTTAACCCGAAGTGAAGTGCCACTGGTTTAACGATGCAGCTGAAAAAGTATTTGAAATGGAATTATTGTGCATTTTGGAAATTATTAATAAAAAATGATGTCCATGAAAAGCCCTAACTCGTCTGGACAAGTATTGCAGCACATTGTAATAAACCGTAAACCTTTCGGTCGTTAATCGGACTGTCTTCAGTACTGGCTAGTAGTGAGAAAAAGCGATATTGCATCAAAACGAACGAACGAACACCATGATGTGACTTTTGGTGTCGCCCATCGCTAGATGTCGCCAACTAGATGTTGCCACGCAAAATGTCGGGGGGGGGGGGGGGGGGGGGGGGGGGGGGGGCCCCCAGATGTCGCTCCCCCCCTGGTATTCAGCTGCGAGATGGGCATTTCTGACATCATTTAGTGATACACGCATGCTGTCATTTCTGATGTCTTCCCTCCTGGATGTTGCTCCCTTAGAATGTCGTGCCCCCCCAGATGTTGTCCCTCCAAAAATGTTGCCCCCAGATGTCGCCCCCTTGGCATTCAGCTGGAACATGGGCATTTGTAAAATCATTTAGTGGTACACACGCTCTATCATTTCTTGTAGGGTTGACCAAGTTGTCGACGCGCCATTAAGCCTCAATCCCCCCCCTTGTAGGGTGGTAGATTACATTTTTTTCTGCACTTTCAGCACTTTTTTACTGCCAAGAGTGTCTTTTGATGGAAAATTACTCACTTTCAACATGGTGAACTCACCCACGTAGCACTGATCAGCTTCTTTACTATTTTAGCTAACAAGAGTGTCTTTAGAGGGAAAATTCTGTACTTTCAGCACTTTTTTTACTGCCAAGAGTACCTTTAAGATGAAAAATTATGCACTTTCAGCACGTTTGACTGCCAATAGTGCCATTAGAGGGAATATTATGCACATTCAGCAATTTTTTACTGGCAAGCGTGTCTTTTGATGGGAAATTTTGCACTTTCAACACTTTTTTACTGTCAAGAGTGTATTTAGAGGGAATATTACGCACTTTCAGCACTTTTTTACTGCCAAGAGTGTCTTTAAAGGAAAAATTGTGAACTTTCATCTATCTGTACGGGGGTGTAACAATCTAACTATTTACGGATTGTGTACTGAAACCCGCTTCCTATGCTCTGAAACCCACTGTCCACTTCCCACGCGTCGGATTTCATCCATCTAGATGTGGAGGGGGAACAATTTTTACTGCCAAGGGTGTATTTAGAAGGAAAATTGTGCACTTTCACATAACAGCTGGGGTGTAAAAAAGCACTTTTTATACCTAAGAGTGTGTTTAGAGGGAAAATTGTGCACTTTCCTCTATCTGTATGGAAGTGTAACAGTCTAATTATGTGCACTCCCCCGTACTGAAACCTGCTTCCCGTGTGATGAACTTGAGGCTGGCCTGTAAGCGAACTTTTCGACTACACACTGTAAATACTACCAAAATTATGCCAAGTGTGATACTTAGAAACCATACAATGCTCCCATCAGGAAGTGTAAATTCTACAAAAACTAATGTAAATTCTACGTAAATTTGGTGGTAGCCGCCACCTTAGAATGTGTAATTTATCCTTCGTAAATTCCAAGTATATCTGGTTACCCAATGGCCCCACCACCCACAGATCGCTTTATGGGTGCCCATCCGCTGGACCTTCACGATGTCAAAACGTGCAATAAACGAATGTAAATCGTAATGGGAACGTAAAAACGCCCATAAAAAAACGTTTAAGTACGTTCCACGTTTGTGTTCTCATCACGTTCCTTATTCACGTTTATATGTTTCCTGAGTGATCTTTCAAGATGACGCAATTAAACAGGTCTTAATCGTGGTATATACGAATGTAAATCGTTATCGGACACTACAATCATCAATAAAAATGTTCGGATACGTTCCACATTTATGTTTTGATGGTTTCACCTCGTTCTCGTTAACGTTTGAATATTGCCTACCAGCACCATCATACCAACCCACAGCTTACTTTTTAAACATGTCGTAAAACTCGTAATAAACTAATGTGAATCGTAACGGTAACATACAAACATCAATAAAAACGCTTGGACACGTTCCCTGTTCTCACCACATTCCGCATTCACGTTTGAATATTACCTACCCATTATTTGCAAATGACGCGAAAAACTTATTTTTTTAATATAATTTTATTGATAGTATACAAAACTATTTCGTGTTAAATCCATTCAGCCAGTCAAAATTCCATCCGTGTTAGGTTGTGCTGTGTAGCCCTCTTTTCAACTTTGCCTATTATTTCTCTCCCCTGTAACTCGGCCAGAATTTCTATCATTTCCTTTCAGACGCATCTTCATCTCCCAGTGATGCTGGGCACCAGAGTCTTAGCCTATTCACCAGCTCATTCGGATCAGCGTTGTCTTTGTTTTTTTACCCTAATTTATCCAACCCTGATTCCTCCGACCTTGATTTATCTGACCCTGATTCATCGACTCTGATTCTTCTGACTCCGATTCATTCGAGTCTGATTCGTTTGACCCCGATTCATCCGACCCTAATTCATTTGACCCTGATTCGTTGTAATCTTCTTCTTCAGACTCTGTTTCATCGGATGCGTCAGGCTCTTTCGGTAGGCCCGGACCACTTTTCTCCTTCTTCATACCCTCCCAAATCGGTTTGATAATGCGTATGTACTTGTAACTGCGGTTTGATTTCGGCTTTCAAGAAGTGGGATCGTTGTTGCGCTACATGACATTACTATCTTTCAGAATGGAGGCATATGAAGCCAAGACGTCAGGTTCATACGTATCATAAAGTAAGACTTTTGGGGTTAGCAAACTCCACAGCTGATTCTGTCCTTGGAGTTTTGAAACATTTGTGTAAATAATACTTTGACATCCCACCTAACGTTTTACTCTTCAAAAGAGCCTCCAAAGAACGAAGTGAGCCCTGTGGAGGAAGGTAGAGAGCAGTCGATGTTGCTGGTGTACAGAATGGGCCTGGTGATGTAGATGGTCTTGAGCTATTTCCTAGTCTCATGATGGGAGTACAGGTGTTGGATGAAATGTTTATGGGTTCCGAACCCCCAGGAGTACTGGTAACATGCTGCCTTTCTTCCAGAGAACATGTGCAGGTTTGTTCATGCTCATCACTCTCCTCCTCGAATTTCCATTTTTTTTAACCGTGGGTTCATTATCATCTTTCACCTTCTTAATTTTCTAGAAGGATCAAGCAATACTTTTTAACGGTTCAATGATGGGTTTATACAATTCTTGCAGATATTCAACTTCGGATTGATTATCGTTTTTTACTGACGCAAACTTTTTGGACAGTTTGTTTCTAAGATCTACACGCATACATTTATCCTTCATTTTTATCTACGTTAGCAACCTGGGAGGTCTCTTTTTTTCATACATTCAAGGGGAAGGGTCTCGTTTTCAGCAATCGGAAAGCGGGTTTCATCGCGTGGGAAGTGGGTTTCATCACACGAGAAGCGGGTTTCAGCGCGGTGAAGCGCACATAATAAGATGGTTACACCCCATACGGATAGAGAAAAGTGCACAATTTTCCGTCTAAACACACTCTTTGATGTTAAAAAGTGCTTTTTTACACCCCACCCAGTTATGTAAAAGTGCACAATATTCCGTCTAAATACACTCTTGGCAGTAAGAATTGTGCCCCCCCTCCATATCCAGATGGATGAAATCCGGCACGTGGGAAGTGGGCAGCGGGTTTCAGCGCATGGGAAGCGGGTTTCACTTCACAATGCGTTAATAGTTAGATGGTTACACCCCCGTACAGATAGATGAAAGTGCACAATTTTCCCTCTAAAGCCACTCTTGGCGGTCAAAAAGAGCTGAAAGTGCATAATATTCCTCTAAATACACTCTTGACAATAAAAAAGTGCTGAAGGTGCACAATTTCCCATCTAAAGACACTATCGACAGTAAAAAAAGTGCTGAATGTGCATAATATTCCCTTGCAAGGCACTATTGGCAGCAAAGCGTGCTGAAAGTGCATAATTTTTCATCTTAAAGACACTCTTGGCAGTAAAAAGTGCTGAAAGCAGAATTTTCACTCTAAAGACACTCTTGATAGTAAAAATTGTAAAGATGCTGATCAGTGCTACGTGGGTGAGTTCACTGTGTTGAAAGTGAATAATTTTCCATCTAAAGACACTCTTGGCAGTAAAAAAGTGCTGAAAGTGCAGAATTTTCTCAAGAAATGTACTCTTCCATCCTATCAGAAATGATAGCGTGCGTGTATCACTAAATGTCACAAATGCTGATCTCCCAGCTGAATGCCAAGGTCGG
>JAHWFP010259406.1:32893-59354 GCA_023313725.1 Lithobius niger | reverse complement strand
CCCCCCCCCACCCCCCTTTCTCCCTAAAAAATGCCTCCGTGCATGACAGATAAGCAAGACAGACTTTTCGTCTCACGGACTATTCGTTCCCGAAAGATTTGTCTCAGACTGTCGAAAGGATCCTTTTTTTTTGAGACTTGTTTTTTTTTTTTTTTTGTGCAAGAGTCAACATCCTTCTGGCAGTGGGTTTCCGGTAGTTTTGAGTGGGGAGGCTTAGGATGGTTAGCACTCAAGCGCACCCTTTCCCCATCCCCTCCTGTTCTGATTGCATGCCATTCTTATAGGATGTACACCGGGGGGGGGGGGAGCCAAAACGTCCCACTTTCGGAACAGAATGGACAGAAATGGTATAAATGTTATGTGTTATCAATCATCTCCATAGAAAAGGGATTTTTTTTTAGTTTAATGCAATCAGTGATTTGTATTTTCGAGCCAGTGATTGAGAGGAAAAGTCTATGTATATAATACACTTAGGTTGGGATGCACGCAACAAGCTCATCATCATGCACGAAGCAAACACAAGACAGCCAGACGGGCCGCAAGGGGGAATCTGACCACAGAATGTGAGGGGAGAACACGAGGTGGGGTCGGGGGGCGATTGCGCATGTCGGAACTAGCTACATCTGGTACAGCTAGTATTAAATATTGCTGTAGAGCATTCCATTTCTGGCCAGCTGTTTGCTTGGTATAGGCAGTGTGCTCCAGCACAGGTGGAAAACTAAATTTGAAAGTCTTTATAAAATAAAATACTGTAAACGTAATATGGAAGTAAAAAATCTTCTCACCTGGTAATTAATGAACCGAAATATTTTAATAACCCCCCTCCCTCCCCAAAAAAAAGTTGTTTATATCTGCAGTACCACGTACTAACCAGCTGTAGGCTTGCCAAATACAAAAGTAAACAACAAAAACATTGTGAAGGAAAAAAAGATTTTAGAAGTTCAATAATTTTATGCTTGGCGGAAAGAAAATTAAATAAAGTATTCTGGCACATTTGTTAAATGATACCTTTGTATTCTATAAATGCAACATTTTTCGCTTTAAATTTATAACTTGGCTAATTTGTAATTTGATTACACAGCTTTCTTAGCAACATTTTCCCTATAGAGAACAGTTCTGTTCTGTGCTTGTTTGTACATTGTCGTTGGCGCAGCCCAGGATTATCACTAGATGGCGTTACTAGACAGCGGACATTGTAGCCGCTTCCAGGCGTGTCGCACCCTAGCATTGTCGGAGATTGGTCGTTTCGTATCTCTATAAGTATAGTATCTCTGCTAATGGTTTTAAGAGACACTCTCTAAACATAGTTATCACGACGAAAAATCATGAATCAGCTACGTAATTCCGGTAAATATAATTCATGACCTTCAAGTGGCTGGGCGTAAAACCCATAACCGAGTCAACACTGGAGTGTCAGGTCATTTGCAGTTGTTTTAAATTAATATCCCAGGCTTAGTAGCCTTTTTTTAATTACAAACGAAAATAGGTAAAGATTTAGTTAACTCACACATGAATTATAACTTGCTTTTGGAAGTCCCATGAGTCTCCATTACCAACTGCCCCTTCTAGCAGTAAACTGACCCAGTACCAAACCAAGGTTACGTTCTACTACATTGATATTCATATTTAAATACAAGTTTATAGTAATATAATATGAAGGTTTAATCTATAGCTTTATATATTTCTAGCTATAGAACCATTGAAGAGTTACAAGGATAAGTCCAATGGTAACAGGAGTGCTACTTGGGGCCTCAGGTTAGGTTAGGAGACAATGTGTGAGATGAGGGAATCTTTTATAGGAATACTCAACATTTTTGTATAAAAGGAGTTGAGAGTTCAACAAGTTAAAAAGTATGTGGACTTCCAGATTAGATACCACACAGCCCCTGGGTGGCAGGGATGAAGGGGTCTATTTGATTTAACACCACAGTTGAAATAATGTACAGCATGAAATCTACCGCATTTCGTGTGAGGGGTGGGAAGATGAGGTGCCCAGTGCCTCTTACATTAGTTTTGAGAAACCATTTTTCCGCTTGGGAAGCATTAGGCTTATCATGAAATTACAGTAAAAAATCTTAAGCAGTTGAGTTAGCAGTTGAGTGTGTTAAGTGACACTGGCCATAAAAAGAACTTGGCGTATCATAATTTTTTTGAGAGAAAAAAATTAGAATCTGCAGTATTATCCCTCCTTGTAATTAAGGCATTAAGTAGTTCCTTACCTCCTGACCCAATTATAAGAAACTGGGTTGATTTCTTCATTTTAATAAAATTGTTAACAAGCCATGTGGTGCAATGGATAAAAAGGCAGACGGAAAAGGTTGTTGCTCGGGTGAGCCCCAAAAACTTAGTTTAAGCTGTCCATTTTGTCCAGTTGAATTGGTGCAACAAAATGGGTTGGTTTGTTCTTGCCGAAAATAAAATATCAGTAAAGCGCACACAAAATTAACAATTTGCGAAGTTTCGAAGCAATCCCCAGTTCGTTATCAAACAATAAAAGCAATGGCTTAGGAGTTAAAGTCAAGTAAAACACTACAACGTTCATAAAAACGTAAAAATTCAAAGCACAAGAATAAAAATAATAAATAAAATGGACCAAAGGCAGCTTAGAAACTGCCATTAGGGAACTTGACCTCTCCTTGATAAGTCCAATTTTTGTAAAATGGAGACATCTTCTTTTACTGTGTAGTTTTCTAGCGTAATGTGGTTGTGTACAATAGGATTTTGCAGCAGAAAGCAGAGAATTTCAAGAGTTAGCCTCGCTTTATATTGTTTTTTTTTTGTGAAATAAAATTATCGTGTGCTCAAGGTTAGGGGTGTGCCCTTTCTTTATTTTGCGATAGATGGGTGAGTTTATTTGATCGTTATTTTGACATTAGACTTATGGGAAAAGATGATTTTATTCAAATTCTGCTGAATCATGCCAACATAAATGGTCGTACAATAAACCGACATGCCCAGCCACTTATTTGACCAATGCCAAGCAGAATTAAAAAAAAAAAGAATCTCTGCCGACAAATCTAATGCCAAAAATAATGATCAAACAAACTCACTCGTCCAGCACGAGATAAAACAGGGCACTCCAGCTGACCATGAACACATACGAATTTTATTTATCGAAAACCAATTCATCGAAAGTAAGGTCAAATCGTAGAACTCTGGATGTTCATGCAAACTCCTCCTGTAGACAGCCACATTACGCTGAACAACTATGCATTAAAAATGCGTCCCCATTTTACAAAAATTGGGCATTTCAAATTTCTCCTACCAGGGTAAACCAATATAAAAAGCCAAGCATAACTCCCATCCTCACTTCCCCTGTGCACTAGCCAGCAAAAGATTAGGTTTCCTACTGATAGTTTCTAAGATGCCTTAGGACCATTTTATCTTTTATTTTTAAACTTGTGCTTTGAATTTTTGCCTATTTATGGGTTTTATAGTGCTTTACTTGTCTTTGGTTTCTTAGCCGCAACTTTTATTGCTTAATAACAAAAGCGGCTTGCTATGAAACGTCACAAATTGTGTTTTTATTTGCATTGTACTGGTTTTCTATACTTAATCGTTACCTCTTAGTACTTATACTGTTTCACTGGTTTGTTCTTTTTTTATGTTCTTTAGCCTGTACTAAATAATGTTCACACACCCACTGAAATTGTGTTTTTTATTAATGCATGCTGCTGGGCTCGCTTAGATTGTTTTTTTAATCCATCGCTTGCATTTGAATTCATTCGTTAAGAGCATATTAGAACAGAATATTATGCCATTCGAATATTCGCAAAAAAAGTTCCCTGTCATTTTACATTTTTTTGGGAGTTGGTTTTTAAGTTTTCCCGTGGGCTTTTTGAGTCCCAGTCCATCCACACTATACTTTCTCCCTTCCAACCAATCTGTAGAGGGAATGATCCATGCCTTTTGGATTGCTCGCTTGCAAGGTGGAAGGAGGGGATGGAGATTTCGGATGTGGTCAACAGTTTTTCTTAAAATATTTAAGAACTAAAGGATGGTGAGTTATGGTCATTCCGTATTGCAGTTTGTATTTCATCATTTTTCTTGTTGGGTAGTGGGTATTACGTCTAATTTGCCTTGCCTAGTTGATTAAATTAAATTTATAGTTATATTACGTATGTCTTGCATTGCTGATAGAATTTTTTAGGGGGGTGTCGGCCAAAATATGGGGGAAACATTTTTAGCGAATATACGAATATTCAATTATTTTTTTTTGCGAATATTCGAATATGGAATTTCCCTATTTTTCCTATCCCTTACTCGAAATGTAACTCACTGTAAACATTGTGCTGATGTGATAATCCATTCTACAGTTATAATGGAGCCTCCACAAAACTCGTGACGCGTCGTGTCATACACATTTACGATGTAAGGAAATTCTGCATCCTCTGCTGCGTTTCCTCCAATAATACGATTTGCTGTATCGTCTTCCGTACCTGTTGAAAATAATATTCTATACAGTCCATCGAGGCATAACACACTTTGTAAACCATACTGGTAAAGCTACTGTGTCTGGATTCCTTAGTAGGTTTTTGCCTGCTGCTCAAATGTCTACCAGAGAGTGTTCGCCTTGTGGCATGCATTACGTCCCACATGTCATAGTTATAGGGGTCCTTATGAGCAAAGGTATAATGCATTCGGAACATCACATTTATTTTTATGTTCGTCTTAGCAACATCACAGTCAATGTAATTTTGAAAGCCAGCTTGGTTATTTTTTGGTAAATTTTAGGCAACTGACGTTTAGAGCTGTAGGAAGTATTACTTTGAAAATGCTTCTAAGTATACTGGTGGTCCCACCCGTGGGAAGTCACCCTACCTCAGTCGCAGCCTCCTCATGCTACGTGTTTCCGAGTACGAGACTTCATCATTACTCAACCTTGCCTAGGGGGATGCATCACCATCGTACCAACCCACAACCCCGATAGTTAAACACAGTGTGAAACGTGCAATAAACGAATCGACAGCTTGATGGAAACATGTTAAACTAGTTTAAAACGTTTTGATACATTCGGCGTTTATGTTTGGATGTGTTCACCGTGGCCCCATTCACGCTTTAATATTTCTTACACATTCTTTCAAGAACACGTGAAACATACAATAGACTATTCTTCATCATGATCGCAACATATAAAGAGCTTTTAAACGTTCATGAGACGTATTTTGAAGGTTACCATCAGGTTATGCACTCATGTTTGTATCAGTTCACCATGAGCAATCTATTCTCTCTTTAATAAATAGGTCACTAAAATTATCGTTCATATTTTTTTTTGGGGGGGGGAGTCATGGACTAAGTTGACCAAGATGACCTCATTGAAACTATATACAACGAGCCCCTTTCCCTAGAACGTATGAAAAAAGAGTACAACAGGAACCCTGGTTACTAATGCAAGATAAAAAAGGGAAAATAAAAGTAAATATGTTGATCATAGATAGAAACTGATAAAAAATTTCAAGCCACGGAAAAAAAATGTGAAGTAAAATATCATCCAGATGGAAGATGACGAGAAACCCGTGAATTAAAAAGGGAAATACCAGGAGAAGAGTGATGATGACGCGAGTGATGAGCACGAACAAAGTTACGCCATGGACTTATACACTATCCCATTATGTGTGATGGATTCGAAACTCAATGCACCTGCCTGTTCCTGGACTCGTTCCAGAGACAACAAATGCTGGTCAATGCACTAAGTCACTTCCCTCCTGACAGCCTGCACGGCATCCATTTAGTAAGAGTCGGTTGGAATGGGAGTGTTTTTAACGATGTGTTCGTTTGGTGCTTCTACCTGTATTAGACCTCAAAAATGACCAGCACTGTTCGAAATCAAGTTTAATGCTGGTATGGAATGTTCAGCAGGAAATGTACTGCATGAAAGGTCAGCAGAGGGCTGTAGAATTTATTCGATCGATGCTTATGGTACTATAGACAAGCTGCTATGTTGAAAGATCCAGCTTGCTGGAATCCTCTGACTACGGCATAAATTAGAGGCAGACTTACTTAAGCGATACAAACGTTGGTGGCAGGTTGTGGCTAACGTTTTGTGTAAATTTTAGGATAAAATATAGTCGTCCTTCGTGCTTCATAACGTTGTATACCTACATCGGACCTCAAAAATGACCAGCACTATTGAACAATTTAATGCTGGTGTCGAACGTACAGCAGGAAATGTACTGTGCGAAACGTCAGCAGGGGACTGCACAATTATTTATTGATCCATGCTAATGGTGAAAGGTCCGACCAGGTGGAATCCTCCGTCTCTGGCGTAAATGAACGACAGTCACTTGTAGGGTAACCAAAAGTGTGATAGCAGGTTGCAGTGAACGTCATGTGACATTTTAAGACAAAAATGTATGAAAATTAGAATGAGAGGAATAAGCTTTTACATCAATTTTGGTGGGTTTGATGGCAAAACCAAATTTCGCTACGTATCATATTTAGTTTCTATTCTCCCAATTCCCCACTTCCTTCCCCCTTAAGTGATGTCTCGGATGTGGCAGAGGCTGAAGAAGAAGCTTACGTTGAATTGGGGTTGGATGAATCAGGAATGGATGAAGAAGACTACCTCAATCCGAACAAATTGGTGGATTGGCTAAGACTCTTGTGTACATCATCATTGGGCTGAAGATGCTTACGAAGTGAGTTGGAGGAGAGAGAAATTATAGGCCAAAATAAAAAGAGGACTACACCAAAACCTAACCCAGTTAAGAATTTTGTTAGGTTGAACCGTTTTAACACAACATACTTTTGTTGCCCATCAATAAGTTGTAAAAGGTTCGTTTTATGTCATCTTTAAAGAATGTGTAGTAAACACTAAAATGTGAATGAGGACTGCAGTTAGAACAGTCAAACATAACATGGGACTTATCTAAATATTTTTATAGATGTTTAAACGTTCCCATCATGGCTACATTCGTTTATTGCACGTTTCATGATCTGCTTAGCAATTGGGTTGTGGGCTGATGTGCTGTCAACATGTGGGTGGGGTACAAGTAGAATTTACAACAAATTTTGAAGAAGTTGCAAATCCCAACTGAAAAGGGGGTGACAACCCACAGGTGGGATGGGTTCGCACGTTAAAAAATTTGTATCCCCTGAGGTGAGGTTCCATGGGGTAGTGATTTCACTTCCGGTCATGATAGAGGTGATGACGTCACTTTTTGGTCACATTTTTAAAAATCACCCTCATAATGTAGAACTTGTATGAAATTTAGAGGAACTTACACATCTTCAGTTTCGGGGGGTCAGCTCTTGATAGATATTTATGGGGTGACATATTATAGGAAGGGGTAGTACTGAGGGGATCGCCTTTTTTAAAATCAACTCATCATGAAGAATTTACACGAAATTTGCAGAATTTACATACCCTGACTGAAGGGGTAGTGTTCTGTTGTGTGACGTTCAGGGTGAAATTTAGTAGAAAGGGAGGGGTATGACGTCATAGATGGGCTGCCATATTGTATTTCAAGATGGCGACGGCCTATGGTGGTGCCCATCTTCTTTTTCAAAATGGTGGCAGCCTATGGGGTGGTTTAGCTTGTTTTGACAACACCCACATAGCATTTGCAAAAAAATTTGGTGGAATTTACATACTCTCACTGTGGAGAATGGCGTCGCCTAAGGAGTTGGGATGTGGAAGAAGGGGGCCAAGTGGGATTACAACTAGGGAGCCAAGTGGGAATACAACTCGGTGCCCAAGTGGGGATGACAACCGGGGTAATGTCGATACAGGTCGCAGCTGGATTATGTGAAGTAGAGATAATTATGTCACTTAAGGTTACAAGGAGACATGGTAAAGCCATCAAAGGGTGAAAACTATATAATCAAATTTGTTGCAACAACACGTAGAATTTACACGAAAATTGGTTGAATTTATGCACCTCAAACTGGGGAGGGGATGATGTTTCCCAGATGGGACATAGTTATGCAGTCAAAAGGGTTGGTGTGTGGGGTGTAACTGTAAAGCATATGGTTACGTTTTTAAATCACCCAAATCACTTAGAATATAATCTAATTTCGTGAAATTTACACCATCTTCAGCAAGCCTCGCTCGCTAGAACTCCACTCCACTGCAAGCCTCGTGGGATGGACAGGACGGCAATAAATTACGGGCTATTAAAGGCACTGTTGAGGAATGGCACTCGGCGTGTCGCCGCAGTCGCCGTGAGGAGGTGGTGTTGGCCCGTTTGCGCATTGGTCACACTCGACTTACTCACTGTTTCCTTTTGCGGGGGGTTGACCCTCCTGAATGTTATTGGTGTCGGCGGCCACTTACGGTCCGGCACTTCCTTGTTGATTGTTGCCATCTTGATGGTTTTCGTCGTCGTTTCCATCTTCCGCATGACATTGGGCGTCAATTGGGCGATAAGTCTGTCCTCCTGTCCGGTGTTTTTCAATTTTTGCAGGCGGTACAGATGTATGACAAGATTTAGGTTAGGGGTTTGAATAATATCTCTGTAATGTGTGGTGCAGTGGCAACCCGGACCACTGCACTGTGACTGAGGTTGGCGCTAATGACCAAGCTGTCGACGCGCCATTAAGCCTCATTCCTCCCCCCCCCCCCCATAGGATAACAACGTCACTTTTGTGTAGGACGTGGTACCCTAAGGGTGGTCACATTCATTGGGCGGGGGGGGGGGGGGTTGCCCATGGGGAGAGATTCTGGGTTGGTTCCGTGGGGTTAAAGTAGAATTTACGTAAATTTACGCATCTCCAGTGGAAAGGAGGGTCAGCTCCTGAGGTCACATTCTGTGGAGGGGAATCACCCATGGAGCGAAGCTCTGGAGGTCAGCATAGAATTTACATGAAGTTTGGTAGAAATTAAATGTCCTTTGGGGGCAACGACTTGAGGTGGGGTAACATACTTGTTGCCTGTGCGTCTCTCAAAATTGGCTTTTTTCCTACTCTCGCTTTTTCTTTCAATGTGAACATGAGTTAATCTAGGATAATGTAGTGGAGTGGAGGAAAGCCTACCAAGCATCTATGCACCATTTATTTTTTGTTTGGCATTGGTGACATTTTTTGAATCTCTTCGAATTTCTTGGAAAGTAATATAAATTATTTAATCGTGCTAGATTGTAACAAGCACCAAAATGTCTGGCTGGAACAGAGTGATGTCGTGGAGTTCTAGCACTCAATGTTGAAATGAGTGAGAAACAAAAATCTTTACCATTGTCGAGTTAGCAGGATATTCATACAGTTCTTAACATAATTTTTTGCTGTTCACTGTCATATAACACATTTGAAAGTATTTTTCAATGAACTTTTCAACTGAAGATGAAGTTGATTTCCAAGGTTTAATCCGCTCTGATTCTTCAGAAATCTTTGAAAAGATATTTAAATTACTTCAGTACAACACTAAAACAAGCACTATTGAAGAGGTAAACAAGACTTTCAAGTTCTGGCCATGAAACAGGTATAAGGACTAGATTAATTTTATCTTTTGATAGAGAAACAATAATCAGATTTATTTTATGTTTGATAGAAAAATATTTATGTATAAGCGTGATAGTGAATCAGCTGCAGATGCAGTTTGTATAGCTACCATATTCACTTAGCTTCCCAAGAGGATAAGAACACTAACCACATGGACAGTCTACGTCTCCTATTATGGATGCATTTAAATTCCAGGTGGTAAATGATCCATAATGCTATAATTTCATGCCACTTCTCTAGGTGGTGTCATTTTTTGTAAGGCAAGCTTCACAGACTCTCCATTGTGGTATATTTTCGATAATCATTGCTTAACATCCATGAAAAATTTTAGGTTCTGCTGGTACGTGTGGCTTGCAGCTTGTCTCCTTCTGGCAAAGGAAAGCTCCAGTACCTATTTAAGAAGCAACTGCCAGGATGGTCCATCCTAGCACTGGATTGGGATGAGTAAGAAATAGGACCATCAGCAACGATTTTAGTTGCTGAACGATTTCTTCATGTCAATCACCCCAGAGAAAGGTGGGATTTTTGCCCTGCAACACATCGGAGAGTGGTGACCTAATATGGGATAACCATAAATTAATTTTCTGAACCAACTTGTGATGCCGGAAATTTTATCATCTGGGAGATGATTTAGGCATTTCCTAACCTTCGATTATTTTACGTTGGTAGAATTAGCTTCACACGTTCATGGGTGACCAGGTGAAAAAAATAACTTTTTTTTAAGCTTAACGTTCTTTTCTCTTTGTCTCTCGTAACCCACTGAACTAGCAAAGGGCTAACACTTACCATAAACCAACCAACTTGTTTTTTTTCCAAAATTTGCCTTACCACACAAACTAGCATTCATTTAGACTGTTTTATAACAAAGACAAGACGGTAGCGAGGGAAGACTCTTTGCATAACACTCCATTCCCTTATTTCTTCCATTTCGTGTTCATGCGCTTCTAAAATCTCACTCCTCCCTACATTAGTAACACATGCTTACATAATTTGTTTTATTATGTTTTCAATTTTTTCCTTTTGTCCCGTTTCCTTTTTATAACTAATAATTATTTTCAGTTTGTGGATGCTTTGCATGAGTAGTTGGATGCTCTGCTTTTGTTGCTCAAGTCACGTATGCATCCTTGGCGGGCTTGAAATGCCATGGTGACTAATTATAGTTTTGAGACGGTGTAGTCGGGGCGTTGCTATAATGTCTCTATATCACGTGGGTAATTTGGAATTCTTCATAATAAGAAACCATTTTTGAGTTCATTACTTCTGTGAAACGACGCAATAATTTTTACCTGTTATTTGTACCTGATCAGTTTGAGGCGTGAAAGGCCTTATCTTTTAACAAACCTCGTTGCTCCAAGCCTCATTTGTTTTCTACATGAATGGTTTTAACAAATTTCATTAAAAATTCATTCTAAATATTGTAGTCAGGCTGAAAATTATGTTGTACAGGCTGATTACCATTGATAGCTTGTTGTAATTCTTGAGAGGAATTGTTATGTCCATCACACCTACGTCATTGAATGGCTCTTATTGGCCAGTTCGACCCAGTTAAACTGCTCGTCGTTGAATAAAAGTTCTCCTCCAAGCGCTCATGCGTCTTTAATCCCTTTCCCGTTTGTGTTACTAAAGTTACCGTTGAAACCTTTAATGTTGCATTTATTGCTGTCTAGTTTACAGCTCCAACCTAGTGTGCACCCGCTCAGTTACGAGCCAACAATGTAGAGACGAAGGTCCGTCCCTAGACCCAAGCTTCTAATAATGTATCCTGAATAATGCTTTTGTCATCCCCTTCCCTCCACTATTACTCTTTGCGCCCCTCGTATTCTTTTCCATGCTTGTTATGATTGTTAAGAACTGATTGTGTGTAACAAAGCCTCAAGTCCATTGTATTACCACAGTCCAAACGCTTGAATGTTAACTGGCTCCCTCTCTCCCACTGAACCGCAACGTTGCGTGTTTTTTCTCTGTCAGCTGTTTGTTTTTCTCTCAGTCCAGAGAAAACAAAATGGCGGACGAGAGACCATCTTCTTAGGCCTCACAGCAACCAGCCTTCTTGCTAATGAGTAACTGTTGGTCCTACCCTACTTATCTCAATGTTTACCCAGCTGATCCCGCAAACTGATGTTTCACTTATGCAGCATGAGTGATCCAATTCAGGTACTTTAAAGGGACATTGTATACTACTACAAGAGATGACTCTAAATCGCCATATTGGGATGACGTGGAAGGAGAGAGCCAGCTCCCCGTCGACGTGAGGACTGAGGATATTTACGTTTGTGCTGCCAATAAACCATACCTGACCAGAACAGCCAATGCTTATTTTCGACTCTACACCCTGTCTTTTTCATTTGAGCGAGGGAGACTTAGACTTTACAACTAAGGTGGCCAACGCCGTTGCAATACACGGTGCAGTCCCCTTCGGGTGTCATACGATCCAATACGGCTTCAACCGAGATAGAGGAAGCAACCCCCAGAGTTAGAGGGGTGCTGGACAATTCGAGTCATCCCAGAGCTCCATGAATCGGTTTGCACGCTCTGCCCCCGGCGTGTTCTCTCGCTTCTCATACCTTTTCCTTTTTAAGGGACTCAATCATTATTGTTATTATCAGCAGTAGTATTGTTTGTTTTTTAATTGTTAGATGCATGTGTATGGAATCATAGGTTTTCTAATTTAAGCTACCTGGGCTTTGTGACTTGATGTGTATTTTCAATATCCAGTGTGCAAATAATAAACTCCTTACCCTAACATACAGTACATAGAGTAAACACACCACACAATAAGCAATATTTAATTTTTGATGTCTTAATTTGCCAAATTTGCTCCTCGTGCTAAACCACACACGCTGGTAGAGGAATTAAAGCTTAATGGCGCTCTGACAGCTAGGTCATTAGCATCAACCTCAGTCACAGTACTGGTAGTTGTGTGTGCATGTGTGTATGTGTGTGTCTGTGCAGTTGCAGTTTCACCAGAAGTCTTTACTAAATATTGTATACTATTGTGTGTTTGGTGCTAGATCTTTAACTCCGTAAGCCTGGTTTCCATATCTTGACTAAATAATTGCAACTTTACAAATTTTTTTTTATTTGTTGGCCATGTGGTTGTCATATGCGTTGTTCTTTGAATTTATAATTTTCTTCGTGTTCTTACAACAACACATTTGTTGAATCATAGTTTTGATTTTCGCAGTTTTACAATTCTGCCGGCAACACTCGTTTTTCAATTGACTGCAATTATAATCAACTTTTCGCATTCGTCCCTGCTTTAAAAACAACAAAACAAAAAGCATACAATTGTTGGCAATCATTAAACTAATGCTTTATTGGCTTTGGAATTGATATTTCTTTCTTCCATCAATGATTTGTCTTGTGTGGTTGTGTGAACGTTTCATTTTTACTTTCCAAATCACTGCACAAGGTGAACATTCTCAACGACGAATATTCCCTTTAACAATGGAAGATAACAGCACATCCTATTAAAATGTTGCTATTTCAACAGCACCTTACAATACATTTTGTATATTTAAAAACAATAGCTCAAACGATCCCATCCCAAGCATCAGAGCAAAACAGACTAAATATATGGCACCAATATCCATTTTCAAAGGCTGTTTAATGGTTTTAGTATAATACTACCAACCATATGTTTATTTTTAGTTTCGAGTGGAAAAATTCGCAGAAGTAAAATGGTAAGAATTCTAGAAAAGGACAAATTAGTTTAACCCGTTTCAGCCAGTTACTTTTTTTACCTCTTCAGATGCCATACTAGTTTTGTCTTTTTTGAGGAATACGTCTAGTAACTCAAAAGCATCATAGCAAACAAATCATCAATATTGAATAAATAGTTGTTATGATCAAATTTTTGAAAATCGTGGTTTTTACAGCAGTTGTGTATCGCAAAAGTTTTCATTAAACCTTTTATCAGACAACATTATAACTGGGATCATCATAACGTTAAATGCACTTGAATTCATTTGTCGCTGTTATTCGTCCTTCTGTTGCTACAACACCTTTTCTGCAAGACTACAATGGTTAACTGCTCACAGTTGAATGCTGTCGCCCAACGATCTCTAACTTGATGCCAAAAGAAAACCACACTAACCAAATGCAAAGACAACATAACCACAAGCCAATGATGTGGGCTGCCTCATACAAACCTATTAAATACAATTCTTTCGAAGTTGCTTTCAATTCAGCAGCCGTCCTATCTAAAAGTTAGAATGAGGTAATACAAAAGAAAAAGTAATCAATGCAATATATTATACAGGAGAATATTGCAGGATACCACCTTAAAGTCCCCTCAATAAAACTTCTATGATGCTAGCTTATTCCCTTCAGTTCAGAATTTAGCCTATCCAAATGGAAAAATTAGACTACAATAGTGAAGTTATTCAATGTACCACTACTATAGATTAATGTTGCACACCGTAACATTTAGAGCTCATCAATACTACTCGTATGATTAGGGCTACCACTTTCTGTACAGCAGCCATCCTATCTAAATCCTAGAATTACACCATTCAGTGGTGAAAATATTACCCACAGTAATGCCACAGGAGGTGGATGTATCACCTTCAAATCGCCTTAATACAATGTGGTCTATGGCAGTCATTCAGCTACAATCCTATACAAATTAAATCATCCTAATTATAAAATCAATCTCCCCAAAAATTAAACAATTAGACAATACAGCTCTGAAATTTTTCAACGTAGTATTGCCACAAGAATATGTACTGTGCTACCACCTTCAGCTAATCTCAATATAACTCCTACAATTTGGACGATTGAGCTGCCACCCTCTTCAAACACAAGAATGAGATAATCAAACAGTGACATGAAGGAACACAACATTGCTTGTTAGTAGGTGTTGCGGGCTAATTCTTCAGGTTTGCTGGCTAGGATATACGGTCAGTGGGTGAAGCTGCAAGAACTGCAAGCATCGTCAAACGCAAGAATGAACAACACATCAAGCTAATTTTTTTTAACCCGAATCAAAATAAGTGAGTATTGCAGTCCGTCAGGCAATAGGACTGATGATGTAACACCCACTAGACAGGTGCTTGTTTCTGCATGTTCATTTAGTTAATAACCTTTTTTTATATTGCTTACCTGATATTGCATCATCGCTTGGTTCAATGATTTTAACCTTACTTTCTTTAACCATTTTTATTATATTGTCTCTGAACTCTTTAAGTGCAGTGAAGCTAATGTCTTCAACATTTCTTTGTAAAATATCGTTAAATTCTTGTTTTGTGCTTTCATCCATTGGCAACTTATTATCGAAACCTAGAAAAATAGAAATCGGTACGTACAATTAGCAATGATTCGTAAAAATTGTATCCCGACCAAAGGACCAATGGTTATTTTTAAGTCTACGTCGTGCATTTCCTAATGGAGTTATTTGGTTTGGCGTGATCTTGGTACTCAACTTGCCATAGCACCATAGAGGATTTCCCATAACCATGAAATCGTAGAATGGAAGATAATTTGTCAAAATGGGAAAAACAACTTCGTTGTAATGTCCACATTCAAAGTAATTTTAGGTTTTTCCCATAGCCCTCATCTACACTAACATGGGCTTTTTCGCCTATTTGGCATTCCAGAGAAACGATACCATCTTTTGATCTCACAATGCATAGCTTACAGAACTAAGGACAAAAATGTCTGTCTCGCAGTATTTGTGTTTGTGCCATTTTCTGTAGAGCTCATGGCACTGAATTTACTCTGACATTTACTGCCAATCTATTGAAATACTTCATAATTACAAACAAAAACGTCAAGTATGCCGTAAAAAATGGGGTTATATGATTGAATTTTCCCTTGTTAAAATGAACACGATAAAAATTGATGATTTTTAATTGAAATAATTAAATGTACAATTGAGAAAATTGCATCTGTTTACGTGTTGTTGTGCTTTACGTTTTAAATATATGCTTGGTAAAGCACAACAGCACCTAAACAAATGGAATTTTCTCAATTGTGCATTTAATTATTTCAATTAAAAATCATCAATTTTTATCCGTGTTCATTTTAACAAGTGAAAATTCAATCATATAATCCCCTTTTTTACGGCATACTTGACGTTTTTGTTTGTAATCCGTGTACCTTTTTTACAGCTGTGGCGTCGCGCTACAAAGCTTCATGCATGCAGTCGATTGTTGCTGGCCACTTTGGAACAATTCAACTCAGCTCAAAAGTCTGCATCTGCGAAATAAATACGCCATTCTATTGTTTCTAGCTGCCAATGCCTCGAAATTACCAACGTAGCTTAGTTTGGTTTAAATCTATATCGTTCAGCTGAAACACGGATTCTTTCACGAATATTTATTTGGTGCCGTGGCCCAAAGCCGAACGGCCCATCAATACCATACATACAATGACACTTTACGACTACACAATACTACTGCTTACAACCACGAAATATAATTGCGCTCAACTCGACTGCAGAACAGAACACAACAGCGCACGCGTGCACTCCACTGTGTACAAGCCGTCCGCCCACCTTCTCTCTCCCATGTAGGGAAAATTCCAGTGGGCTCTACTCTGAATACACCCCTTTCACTGTGCACACACTTGAAGCAATACTACTATTCGCACATGCACACCAGAAGCACATCACCACACTTCACGTTGCACACTTCACACCTACCTCTCTGTTGTGCACACGTCTTCCATCTTCTGAGCAGCTTGTTTTCGTAACGCCTTTTCCACTGTGTACACGTAAGCCCCACCTTCTTTCTCCCATAAAGAGGGAGTTCCAGCGCGCGTTCTTCCATCGTCTCACACAAATTGAAACACTACCGTAATGGAGCCATGCATCCATGCATTCACTTCCACTTTACAAAGAGACAGCACCAGCAATACCGACAATTGCTGCAGTGCATTGAGCAGAGGACAGGAAAACTTCACCACACCCTTCACCTACTACACATTGATCCCTGATACCCAAAAAAAATTCGCTATCGTCTTTAGCTTTACATATGGCCGGCGGCCACTCGTCAATGATAGTAGCTCTTGGACAGTGGACATCTCTCGCATCCAAGGAGCTAACAGTGGCCGCGCCGCAGCATATTTCCTGCAGTGCCAGAGAACATGCTCCGGTATCTCTTCCACGTTACATTGCTAGCAGGTTGGCGTACCCACCCACCCTAACCGAAACCTGTCAGAACGCAGGAGAGTATGTCCCACTCGTAGCCGGAATAGATTTTCGCCTCCTGGTGCGACATCTTATTGAGCCTCGACACCACACTGCACACTGGATGCAGGGCTTAAAAACCCCTGGCCGCATCTGATCCTTCCCACACCGTCTGCCACAATGCCAGAGCCCAACGTTTCACAATCGCTCGACGTATCTGCGTGGATAGCACTGGGATGGCAGGCTGACACGCTCCTACTAGTGCTTCACGGGCCAGCCCACCCGCTTGCTCATTCCCTGGGCTGACGCTATTGCCCTTTACCCATTTGAACTTCACCCAACCGTTACGCGTTGCCACCCAAAACTGCCAGAGAATTGTGTAGATCGAAGGGTCTTGCTCACTAAGATTCTCACATGACTTCTGCAAGCGTCTGTGATCGGCCAGTGAAACCGTGCAGCGTGTGAAAGAAGGCAGCTGCAATTCACTAGCCACATCCACCGCTACTAAGATGGTAAGCAGTTCGCAGAGCATATTCGACGTCACCACTGCTACCTGGCGCTGCATTGCAACATTCAATGACGAAATCACTACCACGAGTCCTCCCGTCTGCGCACTATCACAGTAGGAGGCGTCGTAAAAAACGTGACACTCAGTGCCTCTCGGCTCAAAGACCTGCTTTAGCTCGGGGCACCAGCTCCAAGGACTGAGCGATCTCGCACTGGCCATAGACAGAGCTCCACCCGTAATCTGCTGGAGCAACGTTACTCAAGTACCCGCTTCCCCTAAGATTCTCCGTGCTATCTCACTCAGCCTCTTGTAGTCCCCCGAGATCCTTCAAACCGGATCATCTTGCCCACGGCTTCAGTTGCGCAAACATAGCGCTACAAGCAGTTCCTTAGCTCTGTTCTCCACTGGCACTTCACCACACTCCGCCCAAAGCGCTTGGACTGGAGTGGAGACAATGCAACCTGTAACAGTACACAGGCAAACATTAACTGCAACTTGAAGCACTTTTAAGTTCCTCTTGGAAGTCGCCAGAAACGGTAGGTGATAATCCATCACCGACCGAACGAAAGTCTTGTACGCAGCACATAGTTCTCCTTGCGTGATGCTATTTCCTTTACACAGTGCCTGTAGCACTGCAGTCCTCGCCAACAACTTTTCTTTCACTCTCGCTACATCCAGTCTAGAGTTGCTTCCAAAACTACTCCTAGATATTTCACACTCTTCTTCGGAGCTACCACTTGGTCTCCAAAACGGAGCCGAACTTGATCAAGTAGCATCCTGGTGTATATTGTAAATACCACCACTTCAGTTTTGGCTGGGACCAGAAGCAGACCCCTCTCGCCGAGAAGACGCTGACCATCCTCAAGAGCTTTCTGGGCTTGCTCTAGGAGTCCAAGCACATCTCCCACAAACCAGATCGCCACGTCATCTGCATAGCAGACTATATTTGCTGACATTCCTATTTCCACCAGTACTTCATTAATGGCCACTGCAAACAATGTTGGACTTAGGCAACTTCCTTGAGAGAGCCCTCTGTTGGTTGTTGCCTCAGCCGACCAACTTTCAATTTACTCTCGTCACAAATACACGTGATCCCAATAGTGCCACAATTGTGTCCACAAGCCGCGCACCTACTCCGATGCTAACTGGGGAAGCTTTGACCCACGCTATGGACACAGTGTCATAGGCTGCCTTGATGTTTAGAAAGACAGCCAAGACTTTTCCCTGTGCCCACGCCTCCCAAATGCTGGAAAGCAAAAACAAAACAGCATCTTGTGCACTGCGATTCCGGCGATACCCAAACTGCACTCCCACTAAGCATTCATAGTACTCCATGTGCCAGCTCAACCCCCTAACCAGCATTTGCTCAAATGCTTTTCTGATGCAAGACAACAGCTCAATTGACTGGTAACTCGTCATTTCCGACCTCTACTTTCTGGTTTGTGAACTGGTACTAGAACTGTGTACAACCATGCTGGAGGCACGGGACTGCCTTCAAGGACTTGCTGAACAGAGACAGCAGCGACAGCTGTTCTACCTCCGTATGGCAACGTATGGCATCATAGCCTACTCCATCCACACCTGCTGCACTAATGGCTTTGCACTTCGACAGGGATGCTCTGAATTCCGAAAACTTCCACGGCATGTTGCTTACCTCTGAAACAACACTGGGATTAGACAGAGGAGGAGAGACACCACCTGCAAGGTTGTATACACTCGAAAATCTTGCGTTGAAGGCATCAGCCATCTCTACTCCAAGCAACTTCGCGATCATGTGTAGTTGCTGCCATACTGTAAACCCACGGCTGCACTATTTTTCTCCCACTCCGACCCAGAGCGAGTTTAAGCTCGCCACTCACTTGCACAAGCATTCACTGTGCAAAGATTTTTCTTGCCATAATATAAAGTGTGTCTCTTCCGACACTCCACGGTTTAGCTACAACTCTTCATTAGGCACTCGCTTCCAACGCCGATACGCTCTACGCCTATCCCTAAGAGCAGTCGTGCAGCGCTTTGGCCACCACATGGGGTAATTGGTCCGGGAAAAACCGTGCTGACGGTCTCGCTGCAGGTACGTACCAATCCAGTCACCAAAAATACATACAACAGTTCGACTAGGTCTAGCCCTCTCGGGCCCGTACACAGATCAGAACCCAAGCATCTTCTGCTTGCATGGGCAGAGAGCAACCGGGAAATGATCGCTTCTGCTTAGATCTTCTGATACTTCAAACGTGAAATTCCTCGCAAAGTCACACGAACACAAAAAAAAATCAAGAATGGATTCATGAACTCCATTCTGCCTCCTTCGAATAAATGTGGGCGTACTGTCCCACATGACCACAAGATCTTGCCTGTCAACAACACTAGCTAACCTATTACCCCGCGAATCTGTTTGCAGTGAGCCCAAATCATAGTGGTGGCTATTGAAGTAGCCACCAATGACAACTGGTGCCGTAAACTGACCAAACACTTCGTCCACTCAGCAACAGATGGATTACCTGTAACATGCACAAAGACCACTACAACCCATTTATTGCACATGTAAACTTTAACCGCGATTGCATCAATGCCTGCAATTTGATGGTCTATTTTAACGACACTGTGCGGCACTGCCCACTTAATGAAAACACCAACCTTAGAATCCGACAACACAAATTCGGCCCCCCAAATGGACGCGTCGAATCCTTGCATATTGTTAGTGGTTCTAGTTTATGTTGGATGCCGTGAGCATTCCATGATGCAATTTTGTAGCATGTTGGCTGTGCAAATTTTGTAAATATCCTACCGACACCCTTAGCCTATCACCCATGCATCTCCTGTTCCCTCAGATTCACTGCAGCTTCAGACAATCTGGCTATCTTGAACCTGTGGCTCGGGGGCCCTTTCCGAAAGTTGGCCCTCAGCATCACCTACAACACTCACTCACACCCGATCTTGTGTACTTTGCGAATCACTCACCACTACAATTTCTACTGGATCAACGAACATTCGTTTTCACCACTTTCCTCCCTTTCTCCTTCCACTACAGTTGGACTGTCTTGACGGCTTGCAACTTGCAACAGCGCTGGTATCGGAGACTGGGGTCCCTTCTTTCTCTTCTGCTTCCTCTTCGGTAGTAGAGTGAGCCAAGGGTCGTCACTGTCACGATTATGATCATTTTGTGATGCAGGATCATCACGCAGCACACTCCCAACAGAGGTTGAAACAGCACTATTTTCTCGTCCCTGAAACTCGGCATTTTCTACTACAGCCGCGAGGCCCGGTGCGCTCGTACTCATGGCAGGTTGGCCCAAGTTCACCTGAGCAGTACTTCATAGCTGTTGCTGCTGCTGCTGCTGTGGCTGCTGCAGTTGTTGCTGCTCTTTTCTCGGTTGTCGTTGTTGCTGTTGCTCATTCTGTAACATTTGCTGCACTAATCTATCCCTGGCTGCCACTTGAAGTTGTGGGCATAGGTGCCTCGGGTCACACCATATTTCACACACGGCACATGTGCGACTCGCGCATGCACGACGGAAATGTCCTTTCATCGCGCACCTCAAGCATTGAGGCACGCAATCTTTAACCAGCACCAGCATTTGAATGCTTCAGATAGTGACGACATCCAGTACGTCCTCCATCGTCATCCCCTCACGTAGCCGCAGTGTCACATAGCGAGCTATCGTTCCGCACACAGCCTTGCTTCGTACACTCAGCTTCTCAAATGCATGTTTTTCCAGTGTTGCAATGCGCGCAAATCCTATTGCAATTTCTTGCGGCATAATGCTTCTGGGCAGCCAGAGGAGACGCGCCCCTTCTGTTTGTTCGTGGAGGTTGTGTATCACAGCCGGATGCCCATTAATGACAAGCTTGGCTTTCAGTAGCTTTTGCTTCAGAGCAATAGTCCAGACTCCCACTTCAAATACATGGCCCACTCTAAGTTTAAGATAAAGGTGAAGGGTTGCTCAATGGTTGCACGCTAGTTTTATTTTTGTGCATTGAAGCTAAGGACACTGTATTTAAAACAACTATAAAAAGTTCATAGTTTGGTTTTCACTTCTACTGTTCTTCGTTAGCAGGTTTTAGACTTTGTGATTTAGAAGAAAACTGCTCAACAGCTAACGTTAAATAGGGAATACCACTCTACAGAAACGGCCAGTACGTTGTGACATCAGTTAATCCTTTCACTTTCCCGTTTCTCTTCAAAAAAAATTCCGAATGCTGGACAAAATAACGTTGATTTATTTACGCATGGATACTCACGGGGAGGGAGCAGCAGGTCTGCTAATCTGCATGCTTTGGTTGAAAAAGCTTTCGCGGTGTGGTATTGTTTTCGGTAAAGTTTGTCTTTAATACTGGGCCACTTCCAGGAAACATAGTAACCAATGCAAGTATGTTTGGTGGCATGGATTCCTCCTGGCATCCATCTGTGAAGTCGGTAAAAGTCTTTCTTATTTCTTCAAACATTTGGCGATGGACCACCTTTGCTGTACAAGCAAGATATACTGCATCACTCTCTGTTTCTAGCATGCAGGCCTTGACAAGGGCAATACTAAAGTCGTCATTGAATGCCAGCAGGACATCTCTCTCTTTGATGAGGACCCTCATATCTGGGAACTGCATCAGGAGTTGGTAATTTAGTTGTGTTGTGTGAATTCTGCCAGCTATTGTGACTCCAGGATGCTCCAAACTAGTTGCGTAGAGGCGAGTGAAATATACAGTAATGAAGAAATCACAAGGTAAAGGGTAAACGAAGCAAGCAGTCTGCATTAAAGAGTGGCCTTGTGAGAAAACACAATACACTAATCTGAGAAAGAAAGAAAAGATAACTGCCCCGACTGGGACTCGAACCCAGGACTTCCCGTTTACTAGCCGGGCACTCTCGCCCCGACAGCGCAGTGGTAGAGCGCCTGGCTAGTAAACGGGAAGTCGGGGCAGTTGTCTTTTCTTTCTTTCTCAGATTAGTGTATTGTGTTTCCTCACAAGGCCAGTCTTTAATGCAGACTGCTTGCCAAGAGATATATGCAAGTTTCATTACCTCAGGATCTAATAACGTTAAGTTTGTAGTTTTACAGGTAGCGTATTTCTGTCGATAGTGTAAAATTCTTAAAGTAGATACACTAGAATTACTCCAGGAAATTTTCTATTATTTTGTGCTGTTACACTTTTTTCGTTCAAATGTCGTAAGCTTTAATTTGTTTTTTATTCTTTTGGAAACTGTATTGTCCCTCTGAAAAAAATTTAAATTTTGTCTGAAATGTTTGCATTTTTGTCGCAAAAACATTCTGAATAATTTTGTTTATTGCTGGCAATAAAGCTATTGGCCAGTAATTATTGTCGTATTTTTTTGTATATCCCTTTTTACAAATCGGGTATGAAATTTATGTTTTAAGTTTATCTAGCCATTTTTTTCCTTATCAATGATAGCAATCAGTATACAAAAAAAAACGAGCACTATTGTTTACTGATAATTTAAAGTTTTCAGGTAAAAAAAGGTCAGACCTTAAAGCTTTGGTTGCATGAATTCCCTTAGTATATTAACTATGTCATTTTCTTTGGCTGAATTTAGAAATAGAATTTTGAAGACTATTTTGTTGGTTTGCTTCAATTCTACTTTGCTTGTTTGTATTACGTTTTTCTTTTAATTTTTTTTGTGTGGTTTGCAAATGCTTCATTGAATTTATTGCAAGTTTCCGTTCAGTTTTGGCCTGTAAATTATTACATGTTCATTGATATCATTTCAAAAACCAAGACTGGTAAAAAGAAACGCCAAGTTCCAAATGGTTCGGCCCTTCAGAGGAGTGATATCCAAGTTAATCGCCAAGTTAATCACAAAGACTAATAGTTCGAAGGTTAAATGAAAACTATCTAACTAACTAACTTTCTAACTATTATCTTATGGCTTACAAATTAGTTCATTAATTGTAATCCATATATTTTCATTGTTGTTATTTTTGTCTAGAATTTAATTTTTATAATAATTTTTTATCTGTTACTATTAGCTAGGTTACCACTTTTTTTTTAGTTCTTTGTATTCAATTGTTGTTTCATTATTTAGTTGCATATTTTTTTCCTTATTTTCCTTATTTTCCTTTTCAATTAAGGTTACTATTTGCTTTGTTACCAATTTTTTTTCAAAAATTGACCTTGCGCTCATTTTTTAAAGTAGGTTTATTGATTTTCCTTATAAATATTATTTTTTTAAATTTCGTCATAAATTAGATTTGGATCAGTAATGTCGTTTAGTATTTCCAGTCAATTTCCTATAATGCTTCCACGATTTTTTCCCAAGATTACCAAATCCAACATTTCAGATGATTTAACGTGTTTTACTTATTTCACAATTTTGTCACTATTTAGAACAATTCCAGCTAAAATAGTGATCTGTTATTTTCGTGCAAACTGTTATTCCACTGTTGTTATCTTTGTTTGTTTTAGCTAGGATGTGGGGGGGGGGGGGGGGAATTGAGGCTTAATGGCGCGTCGACAGCTTGGTCATTAGCGCCAACCTCAGTCACAGTGCAGTAGTCCGGGTTGCCACTGCACCACACATTACAGAGATATTATTCAAACCCCTAATCTAAATCTTGTCATACATCTGTACCTCCTGCAAAAATTGAAAAACACCGGACAGGAGGACAGACTTATCGCCCAATTGACGCACAATGTCATGCGGAAGATGGAAACGACGACGAAAACCATCAAGATGGCAACAATCAACAAGGAAGTGCCGGACCGTAAGTGGCCGCCGACACCAATAACATTCAGGAGGGTCAACCCCCCGCAAAAGGAAACAGTGAGTAAGTCGAGTGTGACCAATGCGCAAACGGACCAACACCACCTCCTCACGGCGACTGCGGCGACACGCCGAGTGCCATTCCTCAACGGTGCCTTTAATAGCTCGTAATTTATTGCCGTACTGTCCATCCCACGAGGCTTGCCAAAAAGCATGTAACCTCAGACGCAGAGTTGGAAAAGCGTCCGAGGGAACAAGCCTGAGATCCCTACCGAGAGGGCCAGAAAGGGCCCCTTTTGCTGCAGAATCCGCTTGCTCATTTCCACCTATCCCAACATGGCCCGGGATCCAGCAGAAAAGCACGGTTTTCCGCTGGCCAGGCAAGCGGGAAAGCAAAGCTTGGACACGTTGTGTCAAGGGGTTCCGAGGATTGTAATTCGCCAAGGACTCCAGGGCACTCATGGAATCGCTAAAGATAATGAAATGCGTGCCCTGAAGGCCAAGGATCCATTCCACCGCCAAACCGAGAGCCAAAAGCTCTGCAGAAAACACAGAATAGCCTGATGGAAGGCGATGGGCAACCGTCACTCCCTTACAAACACAAGCACAAGCCACGCCAGCGTCTGACTTCGACCCATCAGTAAACAGCCGCTGATAACCGGCGTACTGAGAACACAGCCGCCGGAACTCCTGTAAGTACCGTGCAGGTAGAGTGGAACCCTTCGGGAGGGACGCCAGAGCGAAAATGAAAATGCACCTTGGGACAAGCCAAGGGGCTACTGGCATCCCCCCAAGCCTCAAGACGCTGGGCATTCCAAAGGCTATCTCCTGACAGGACTGCTGGAGCCTATCGCGGAAATCACCCTTACCCACCCTGCGTCTACCGACTCGCAAGTCTGGCCCAAACACCATGGACCAAGCAGGACTGGATTCCACAGCACGTAAACGCACAGCATACTGAATGGCCAGCTTTCGCCGACGAATGGCCAAAGGTGGCTCCGAGGCCTCAGCATAGAGGCTGACCACTGGAGAAGTTCGAAATGCCCCAGTCGCCACACGCAGGCCACTGTGATGCACAGTGTCCAACATCTGGAGAGTCGAGTCACTAGCCGAACCATACACCATGCACGCATAATCAAGTTTACTGCGGACAAGTGCTCTGTAGAGGCGCAACATGACAGCGCGATCGGCACCCCATGAAGTGCCCGACAGAACCCGCAAGATGTTAAGTGCCCGCAAAGACTTGTCTTTAAGTTGGCGCAAGTGTGGAAGCCAAGATAACCTGGAATCGAACACCAGACCCAGGAAACGTGCCTGTGGGACAACAGGAATCTGCGCCTGCCCCAAGTACAGGCAAGGATCTGGGTGCAGCGTTCGTTGGCGGCAAAAGTGAATGCACACAGTCTTGTCCGGAGAAAACCGGAAACCATTACTGACCGCCCAGGTCTGGACTTTGTTAATCGCCAGCTGTAGCTGCCGCTCGCAGGTCTGCATGCGAGCTGCTCGAAAGCACAGGCCGAAGTCATCGACAAACAATGACTGGGGAACAGCAGCTTGCTGAGCAATGGGGTTGATCCCAATAGCAAACAAGATGACACTAAGAACACCTCCTTGAGGCACACCATTCTCCAAGACAAACGGGCGGGAAAGAGCCGCCCCGACACGAACACGAAAAGAACGGCCTGAGAGGTAAGCGGAAAGCAACAGTGGCATCCGTCCCCTCAAGCCACAGTTATAGAGATTACGGAGAATCCCATAACGCCAGGTCGTATCATAAGCCTTCTCCAAGTCAAAGAAAACCTGAACCAGATGTTGACGCAGGCGAAAAGCCTCCCTCACATCCGATTCAAGGGCAACCAGATGATCGATGGTTGACCGAAAACGTCGAAAGCCACACTGGGACGCAGATAAGAATCCGCGTGATTCCAGCACCCAGACCAACCTCTCACTGACCATCCGTTCCATAAGTTTACAGACACAGCTTGTCAGAGCGATTGGGCGATAACTGGAAGGAGCAGTAGGGTCTTTGCCCGGTTTCACAATCGGGATGACCACTGCTGTCCTCAACGCTGCCGGAACAGAGCCTTCTGCCCACACACGGTTGAACATCTCCAGCAAGAACTGCTGGGAGGCAAGAGGCAGATGTTTCAACAGCTGATAGTGAACATCATCAGGCCCTGGGGCGGAGTCATGCGACTTGGACAAAGCTGAAACAAATTCCTGCCTGGTGAACGGTAAATTGTACTCCTCTAGCCCGTCGGAGCGAAAGTCTAGAGGGTGAGCCTCTTCCCTACGCTTTATTCTGAGGAAACCAGGATCATAATGGTTATCACTCGAAACCTGCGCAAACGCAGACGCAAGACAGTCGGCGATATCCGGCACAGAAGAGATCACGGTATTCGCCACCTTCAGCTGTGAAACCGGGGAAGGCACGGTCTTCCCCGAGATATGGCGCACCTTCCGCCACACCTGCTGAGAAGGCGTGGAGCGCGTGATCGACGAAACATAAACTGCCCACGAAGCACGTCTAGCCTCACGGATGACAAACCTGGCATGGGCACGACAGCGCTTAAAGGCTGCAAAGTTATCAGCAGTTGGGCTGACTGTAAACGCACGCAACGCTCGCCGGCGTGCCTGAATGGCCTGCCTGCAAGCAGGTGTCCACCACGGAACAGGA
>JAHWFP010259406.1:0-12180 GCA_023313725.1 Lithobius niger | reverse complement strand
TTTGATTTTACATGTAATAATTCAAGGTGTGTTTTGACTGAACCTTACCGTGACAAACTCGAGCAAGGCCTAGTCCTGTACAGAGTTTGATTTCAAACGTAATAATTCAAAGCACGTTTTCCTGAACCTAACATACAGCCCCGTGACAAAATTCGTGCTAGTCCACGTCTTGTACATCATTTGATTTCACACGTAAAAATCAACGCATGTTTTGACCGAACCTTACCGTACAGCGCATGACAAACTCGAGCCAAATGTCTTGTGTACCGTTTGATTTCACAAGTAATTCAAAACATGTATTGAACGAACCGTACCGTACAGCACCGTGACAGCCTCGAGCCAGGCCGAATCCTGTACACCTTTTGTTGTCAGGCGTAATAAATGCCAGCACTTAGCCGATCACGTTTTTATGGTGCCGTCGTCCTAAATTAGAGGGACACCTCTTATACACAAAGCCAAGCTGGTTCAAAAAATCGCGTTTCAGTTCGGTACAGCAAGGTAAAATTATTACATTTGAAATCGATCTGCCTAGTTTGATGTGGTAGGGCACGTTTTATTTACTACTTGGGGAATATGTATTAGTGAAAGAGGTAGAGACAGAAAGAGAGGTAACAAAAAATTAAAATATTAAGGAATGGTCTCTCACAGTGGATGGACAATTGAACTGTTATTGTATGAAATTCAAATAGCCACTAAAACTATTCATTTTTTAAAAGTAAAAGTAAGAAAAAACTTATTTCTTATTACTGAAAAGGTGAGCACGATAATAATTCTTGCTTGAAAACTTCTAGGATAATAGTCATCTAAATTAATTACAAACAAAAACGTCAAGTGCGCCGTAAAAAAAAAAAGGTGTTATATGATTGAAGTTTCATTTTACTTGTTAAAATGTACACGGATAAAAATTGGTGATTTTTAAGTGAAATAATCAAATGTACAATTGAGAAAATTGAATCTGTTTAAGTGCTGTTGTGCTTTACGTAAAATGTATGATTGGTAAAGCACAACAGCACTTAAACAGATGCAATTTTCTGAATTGTACATTTGATTATTTCAATTAAAAATCACCAATTTTTATCCGTGTACATTTTAACAAGTAAAATGAAACTTCAATCATATAACCCCTTTTTACGGCACACTTGACGTTTTTGTTTGTAATCCGTGTACCTTTTTTACGGCTATTGTGTCGTGCTATAAAGGTTTATGCATGCAGTCGATTGTTGCATGCACGAAGAATGGATCTGGAGTTTGCTGAGTGGCATTGTTCCCTAAATACAATGGTTAAAACAATGTAAAACAATCAAAATGATCGTTTAGGGTCCCGTATCTCCGGAATGGATCCACCAATCGAAAAAGTGGTCTCTGTAAGGTTGAAGCCTAGGGAAATTTCTGGCTCAGATCATGTTTCAGATTTTAGATAGGTTCAGTAGTTTTTTCTGCAACCGTGTCAGCCAAGAACAAAAACAACAACAACAACAACAAAACAAGTGAACAGTTTTCAAATTTACGTGTGGCATCCTACGTTTACTCTTGCACGGAATTGATAAAAGTTGGTGTAAAGTTTGGAAAAGTTGGTATCTACCATTTGGCCTAGTTTGGTCGAAATATATTGAATAGAAACGGAGAAATTAATAGTTTTAGTTTTGCTGGAGAGAGGACTTCAATCATATATAAACGAGTTGTAGTACAGTCAGTGTTGTACAACGGACATACCGGCCACCCGAGCCACCAACATGCACGAACAATGCGAAATGGCGGTTGACTACTTACAACAATCTCTTCTCATAATGAGGCTATTCGATGATTGTAAACTTAATGATTGTTGGCAACTGAAAGACAAAACATTGAATGCGTTAGGTTTTATATAACTTAATATTAAACCGCTGGATAAAGGTTCTGACGAAAGACTAAAATAAAAGGAGTTGTGAAACTCTGTTCAATATTGAAAACGGTATTTACTTTCTGTCCACAATCAAGTAAAAAAAAAAAGTAGGCTATTCGAACCCATGGAGTCAGGGAACGGGTCAGGACCGTGTCAGGCAACGCCGGGCCAATCCACATCACGCTGAATGAGGTATTAACCGTTTGCTAAAGGTTCTGTCGTTGTAGACGATTAAAATAAAAGGATTAGTGAAACTCGGTTAAATACTGAAAACACTTCATATGTAAGAGCATGAAGTCCGGGTCAGGGAGGCGTTAATTGAGTGAGCAAAGCAAACGAAAATCAACGTTTGTTAGCCAGTGTGTGCAAAAATACATGGAGGGGATACACGCCTTCTGCAACAAACCTTCCACATGAGAGAGAAACGGTCCCAATGTTGCAAACGGTGCATCAAACACTTAGTACCTAATAACTTCAGGAAGCTGTTTGAATCATTCTGTACTGACCTTCAGGAGGTCATATTCTCCCACATTTTTTCAACTAAAAATTCTCCCATATTGCTGATTTTATTTATTACTAATAAAAGTGGTGTTTATATTTAAAAAAAAAATTCTTGTCAAGTTCAATATTAATGTACATTTCTATTCTAATTTTTATCTGTCCGCTGTCACTAATGGTCTGTTGTGCGTGTCACGTGCAACAGAAGTGTTGTCGGACGTGCATACTTGCTCTAATCACTCCGTAGTCGCCACTTCTGCACTTGTCACTAGTCTTGTGAGGTAACAGCCAACCATGCAACAACAGAGGTACACTTCGTTTCTGCCTCGACCTGAGCAGTTTTGCCAAGATATTTTGTGTGATACACAGTTACGCACGACTTTGTGTATTGCTGCTGTTTGTCTTGTACGATGGGTTCCACAAGCGTTTGGTCAACTCCATCAAAGAAGCCAGTAACTCATCGCTAGTTTTGAGCTGGAAAACTAGGTCCCCATGCAGCCATGAGTATCACTAATCACTACGTAATGTCAACAGGCTGCCCACGACCATGTTCATCAATATCTGGACATACTAAGGTAAAACGCCATATATTCAGTTGTGTGTAGCGTTACTTTTCCGTAGAGCTATGTTTGTTCGCACGCCTGGCACGACACGTCTTGACATCACGTAATGCATTCATGTAATTCAGTTAACGTCAGTCTTCCTTTCAGAGCCTTATTAATACTCCGTATTTGATCGCTATCAGCTTCGTTGATGAGCATTAACTTTCCGGTACTGTATTAATAGGCTGCCGAATGTACTCGATGCCATTTTATTTCCACGTGAGTTAGTTGATCATATGCGTAGAGGTGACATGTTAGCATTCTTGGTCTATTAACTTTGTCGTGTTACTAGGGCATTGTAGTTGAACGTGGTGTAGGACGTCGTCGTTATTTTCAAATGGCTTGTATTTCTCGTTGAAGTCTGTAATCACTAACGCTACTGGCAATTTTAGCGTTCACTCATGTAAGTTTAAAGAAGGCGCTCTCCGTTTTTGATGTGGATCTTGTAATAGCCAAAATTAAATACCGATGTGATTTTACTCCAAGTGTCTCATTCATACTTAACTGCAACAAGACTAGCCCTAACGCCAACTTTAATTAGCCTAACCATTACCGTGCTGATTGAACCTTGGGACCTCTCGCGTATCTGTCGGTGGGAGCTGTTGGGTAGTAGTGGTAGATAGGTAGCAGTACTTGACATCAGTTTGCAGAGTTAAAGCCTTCTACGTGTTGCTTTTGTTAAATAAGACTGGCAATGTTGAGTCAATTGGCCTGGACCTGGACACACAGCTCCTCTTCCGGACGATTTTGTGAAAAGGGACAGTAGATGAAACGATAGTTACAACCTGAACACTCTTTCTTATGTGTATGCATTCATAGGCGTCTATTTAAACACATAGCACCTGTCATTAGCATTTATCGACAAGCGTGTAATACAAGAATGGACACAAAAATACAGTTCTTCACGCTAAGTACCGTAAATCCTCTATTTGTGGCCGGGTCCTCAACTGTTGCTGGTCTCTAATTGTAGCCGTTTGTTTTGTCATTCACAAATTAGTAGTAGCCGGTATGCAGCTGTAGCCGGGCTCTGATCATAGCTGGATCAAAATGGCTCGACTTCCAACCAGTGGCCCGGCTACAAATAGAGGATTTATGGTAATTTGAATCTGAATGTAGCCGTTTGTAGTTGGTGCGGGCCGTTGGGTAGTAATGCTAAATAGATAGCAGTACTTGCAGTGCCCATCTTAAGCATAGAGAAAAATGACTAGTGCGTATGGTATTACTATAACTACATTTTATTTCAGGATTTGTATCTACTAGAAGAGTTCAGAAGATAACACGTTTCTACCTTTACTGCAATTGCCGCAATGGTGAAATCTGAGACGACCTACGATAACCCAGCATTCGATAAAGAGTACGTTGAAGAAGAACGGGAATCTACTGTTGTCAAAGATAACCCCGAGTCGACAAACACCACTAACCTCACTGATGAAGAAAGGTTGAAGGAACTGTGCAGTATACGATGGAACATAGCATGTGTCACTGTTTGCTGCATGTTGGTACTGTCAGCAACCTATGGTCTCATGAGTTCAACTACTTCTCTGTTGGACAGTGAAGGTCTAGGAAGCACTTCGTTAGCTGCTACTTCTATTACACAATTTTTTGGAAAAGCCTTCTTGCTGAACTATATCATGAAAGTATGGGGCGTAAGAAAACTGGTGTCATTATCTCTTATCTTACCAATAGCTTTTATAGCATCTTTTGCCTATCCGAGTTGGTATACAACATTACCCGCATGTATCCTTTTAGGCCTAAGTATGGCTTTCATTTCTACTTCCCTTATTTACGGGAATGCACTTGGATACTATTATGCTACTCTCGCAAACGGTAATTCGGACACAGTATTAGTAACAATATGTGGATTTTTAGGTAGTGCTTTTGGCAGTGGGATTCTTGTAGGAAATGCTGTCATTTTTGCAGTTTTCAATATTGGTATGAACGAAGATGCTAACAATGATAGAAATTCTACACTTAATACATCTATCTCTTTTGAAATGTGCGGAGCAAATTATTGCAATGAAGAACTAAGCGTATCGGCGCTGAAAAAGCCAGATACTTTTAGAAATTACATATTAGTTGGTGTTTTCTTCGTTATGACCATTATAGGCGCCATATTGTCTCTTTTCGTAAGGGATTTCTCTAAGGAATTGGGACTCACTCTACAGAAGAAGTCAGAATACTTTACCATCATGAAGAATACGCTGGGGCTTCTGAAACGTCCTCGAGGATATTTGATGATTGTTCTGACTGTGTTCCTTGGGATGGAAAAGGCATTCATACCGTCTGTTTTCACTCACGTAAGGATATTACAAGTTTTATATCAACTTGCTATGTATACATTTTCTAAAACAATAATACGCTAATTCGTTATACCATTTCATCCTATCCACCTTATTTTTCCTTATCTCCCCATCACAACTGGATAGCTAGTGAATTATTCCTCCAGAGTTAGCTATACAAATGTACCATTCCTATACTCTCCTTCTTAAACTCGATGGAATTTGATCATTTGCCAGTGGCATTTGGGCGATTCTTATTTGTCCAAAAAACACTAATTCGCTGCTTAAGAATTCGTCACATGGCATGTCTTCGTCGTAGGATTTGTTCAAAAGTGGATTAGAAGATTAAAATGTGATTGATGTCTGCCAGTGTCCGCACACTTCTAGTCACTATCTTATTTTTAACGGTGCGTATATCTTATTCCGTGCTTAAACAAGGAAATATTAATCCTTACACCACGGCTGTGATGTTACACTAATTCAACACCATGCTAAATTTCCGTAACCATGACCGGAAGTGTGCGTCATCGCAAAAAGTGTGGGTTGCCAAGTTACCCCACACTTTTGCCGATAACCCACACTTTTGACAATTCCTGATCATACGACCGGAAACGCACACACCAACAACCAAATCCAGCGTGTAAAAAAGTAACGCAATAAAAACGTACAAAAGGAATTACTTAACTTGCCGGAATATCCCGAATGAAATCTTATCCAAGCTAATTCTCACATGTCTGGCCCAAACTAAGCTTATTCGCTCCGCGTAACTCCCCCCTCCCTCCCTCCCGCCACAAACTAAAGTGAAATGACCTTACCCTATTACCGTATTTTTTAACAATTCTACAACTACAAATGCACAAAATGAATTACATTGCCAGAATGTCCCGGCACAATGCCATTCTATCCCTGCTGCCTCACATCGAAGTATATTCACACCAAACAGCTTCATAAACACGAGCGAGCTTTCCTGCATGAATTCTGGCCAAACGACGGGCTGTCGAAATTTCGATGCTTAATCTCTAAGCTGTTATTTAATATTTTCCACTCAAATTTAGTATTTAGTAGCTTTTTTGAACTTGGCGAACATGTGTCCGAACTTTTATTAATATCTGAATTGTCACATCGTAAATCTGGACATGAGCTGAAATGGTGAGTTTCATTTTTGGCTTGTTGTTGTTGTGCTGCTTCTTGTTAGAACGACATGTTTCTACTACGCTTTCTACAGATCAAAATATTTGTCCTGTAAAGCTGGTTATTAGCTCATTTTACACGTATTGCTCTGTAGATGTGCCCTTTCCATAAGGCCTTTTATAATTGGTCAAGTTGTTCACGGGTTAGGAAGCTCTAAACGACCAGATTGATTGTTTTACATTGTTTAAACATTGGTATTATTCAAGAATACCAATCAACAAACGCCAGCTGCAAGTCGTAGACTGAAGATAAAAGGATTTATTTCCATGTTGGTTTGTGCAAACTTTAATTGATAAAAAGAGTAAAATAAGCTAATATGAACTGCTGCATGGCACGCCGAAGTAGCACGAATTAGAAAACAAAAACGAACTCGTTTGATGCTTAAAGTAAGGTTTAACTGATCCAAAGTCAAAACAGCAAAGGAACACAACTACGCTTTCGTGTTCGTTTTAGATACTGCATTGTGGCTGTACTGTTTAGTCAACGTGAAACGTTACTGCTGTATCCAACCATTATACACGTAAATACAATTAAAGCTAGAGCCCAAATTTAAAAAAAAAACTTTTCTTGCCCAAAGGAAAGAAGAAGAATGTAGCGCTTCACATTCGACCACTTTCTCATCTAATTTTTTTCATTGTTCTTTTTCAAGATTTTTAAACACTTTTTCAGGCATGGAATTTCATTATTGCTTTCCAGAACATTTCCAGTTTTTCAAGGACTCGCACGAACCCTGACTTACAGCTGTGCTAAGTCCAATAAGGATTAGTTTTTAAACATTTTCCAGCAAAGTCGTTTAGCCAATAGAATGCACCAATTAGGTGATGAATCGTGTGCAAAAGTAAAAATGATGAAAACATTTGAGTGCAGCAGTAAGGTTTCACGTGGACAGTATCTGAAACCTTACAGGAAAGTTTATTAGTGTGCCTTTGCTGTTTTGACTTCGGATTAGTTAAACCGTACCTTAAGCATTAAAGGAGTTCGTTTTTGTTTTCTAATAAAGACATACTTCAGTATGACAGTTTTAGGTTAACAGGGAACTGGGATAGGGATTTGGTATCGGCCAGGTTTGTTTAATGATCGGCTCCGGTAGGAAAAAAACTAATCGGACCTGCCTTAATATTTTGTCAGGTTTAGGATAATTCCCATCGCGGCCGAAATTCAAATTGTGGAAAATGTAAGGGAAAGTGCAGGGAAAAATATAAACTAAAAGTTAAAGTTTCCACCATACACTGTGAAAAAGATGCATCAATAACGTTGTCATGATACTATCCAGCTAAATACCTAGCTACCTTGGCGGCCTTTCCTTGGTTGAATGATATCACTACTTTCAAAGGCCGACCTTTTTTTTTTTACAAGCAGCAAACCAGTAAAGAAAACGGAGCCCGCTCCATTATGTCTACAGTGTAAATGACGACGGCCCTAGATTATATTCATCGTCATACCATAAGAATTGTTCCTAGCAGATTATGCAGTGGCAGGAGAGTATATTTAACATCAAAATCGTGAACAATAAACATCAATAGACCTAACTACTACTTGTAATTCTTCCATAAGTCATAATTCTGCACATAATCCAGCCATTGATACAATAGCCTCACTTTAAACTGTGCATCCAACAATTAAGTTAGGCTGGTGTGAGGTCCAGCCACCACCATTACAAAACTGACAACGTTTCTATCGAAGTAAAACAAAAAAATAGAAAAAAATAGGTAACTAATGATTTTCAGTTTCTTCATTTAGGCCTACATCAGCTGTGCCACTGGTATCCCCACAGTAGGAATGATCCTGATGGCTTATGGAGGCACTCAAGTGGCAGTAACGCTTTCCCAAGGCATTCTTGTGCGCATTCTGGGTCGTTTCTTCGTAACTCTGTTCGGAGTAAGTGGAGTCCTTGCATGCTGTGTCGCTGTCATTTTTTGGCAACCGAATTCGGATCAGCTTGAGGTGTTCTTCATTATAGCTATTACTTGGGCTGCCTCACACTCAGCCATTTTTCCTTCTGTATTCGGTGAGTATACCAGAACTGAAATTGTTTGAAAGAAATTTTGTAAAGTTAATGTCGGAATGGGTGGAACAACTGGATGCATGATATGCAACATGCAGATTATACAGGGTGGTCATGAACTGTTTACCTGATTACAAAAATGTATTAAACCAAACTATGTTAGATACAAACATGCGGTTTTCTGGAAAAACTAAGCTTGACTCATAAAGTTTTTTTTTTTTTTCACTAGGTTCAGTTGGCGCTACAATCGCTACTATGTCAAGGTGGTGCAGTAATCGCTAAAACACCAAAAATGGCGTCGTAACAGGAGAAATCTCACTGCATGCTGTGGTTTCACAATAAAAGGTCAGCAATTTATGGAGCCTACAGTCAGAAAGACGTACACCTTGATATGCTGGAGCTCCTTGTTGCACCACTTTTTCAACAATGTCAGCCATGAATTATTTCAACAAGATGGTGCACCGCCACACTGGGGATTACGAATTCTCGGATTCCTCTATGAAACCTTCCCCGACTGATGGATTGGAAGGGATGGTCCGACATCATGGCCACCCAGATCTACGAATATTACCCCCCCCCCCCCAGACGTTTTCTTGTGACAGTATGAACAAAACACCCGTTGCTAACATTGAAACAACACTAAAGGATAGGATAGTTGCTGCTGTAGGGACAGTAACTGAAGGGATGTTTGCCAATACGTGGAGGTAAATTGAATGTTGCCTGTATGTGCTCCAGGCCATAAACGGACTACATGTTGAAGCCTACTACCCTAGTGGAGAAAACTTTATGAATTGACTTTCGTTTTGCAGAAAACCGTATTTTGCACCTAGCATAGTTTGTGTTTCATAAATTTTTATAATCAGGTAAAGACTTTATGATCACCCTGCATATAGTATGACACATGCTAAACGAATTGGAGATATTTATTACATAGGTTATATTTTGTCATACAGAAACTCCACGAAGGTAAAGGTTTTACACTGAAAGCAGTGACGTCACAGCACAAATTGCTTTCAGCAAGTTTGTGGTCGGAACCGACAACATTCATGGTTATGCTGGGACTCCATTGAAGAGTAATGCGGCGACCTATACCACGCGCCATGGGTGTTTGCTGTGACGTGCACATCACATGACTGGGCTAGTCCAATCAGAAGGCCCAAATAGCCGTTGTTCTCGTTCGTCATTGGCTAACTCGTGGTGACGTCACACCAAACAGCCATTGCACATGGTATAGACGAAAATTGTTTTTATTGTTGTCTCTAATCTTGATCTCGTAATTAATTCATCCTGATGTCTGCACACTTACTGAAATTCGTCAAAGTCATGGATGCTACGACCGTTGTCAGGTTACACATTCTCACTGAAGTTTAATTTCTCTTCAACCACTAAGACGTTAGTTAAGGTTGAGTGATCACAATTGGGACGAGAAACTTGCTGATCGCCATTTTCGCATTAGTGTGTTGTATTTCATCATAAATGTCGAAATGTTCGACGAGCCTCTGTGCACATGTAGCCCTCAGTAAAATCTGTGCTTAGTGTAATAGCCCTAGAGGTGTTGTTGATGATACGGTTTTGTTTTCCGCACGAGGCCTGTAACCTGATAATGAAAATAACTAATGCTAATTACTTTACAGATATATTCCGAGGACGTAGCACAAGTTAATTAGCATGTGTTCATTTTTAGTTGGATTATAAGCTGAATGTCAAAACTGTTTTAGCCATATTATCGACGGAAGCAAGATGGCTGCTGCTACATTGGAGTCTACCCTAATTCAAAAGAAATTAACCCGTTAAAACCAATTATAAGTCGATTTGTTTTCTCTTGTGAATACACTGGTTGATATGGCTACTAATTTCAAGGCACGCGAGGAACCCGTAAAACCAGTTGGTACTTGCGTTTCTAGGTTTAGTTCAGCTGCTATGACAAGGTGTGGCGGCGCACACTTCTCATTTAAAGGCGAGTCCACTGTACGATTCTTCCATTGGTGTCATTTTTCAAATGGAAGTTTAAACATAACAATAGTGAATTGAATCAGTATACAAAAGATTTAGCATCGTCTGGCAGTTTTCTGACAGGGGAGGTGGACTGTTGGGATTCGAATATTTTATTATTACCGGCGAATTGCCACACGAGCCAACTGATACGTAGGAAATAACTAGATAACAGAATTATAGCCCAAAAGTAGTTTTACAAATTCGCCCCCCCCCCCCCAAGAAAAGGAAGGATACTAAAATCATTAGGTACTAAGTACTAAAGTAATGAAAATTGTCCAGACAAATAGCCTAAGTCTACGTTAATTTATCATGCCAGCATTAGATATAACTTTGCTCCACTTATTTTGCATGTATCAGTGGGACCGCGTGCCTACATCAAAGACCTAGACTAATTTAAGCAAGAACGTTGTATAGTTGATAGCCATTGGTCGGTTGGTGGGTGACGTCAGCCTTGATGAACGCTGTATGGTTGTCAGCCATTAGTCAGTCGATGGGCGACATTAGTCAGAATGAACTTTACGCGTTTGATACGAACGGCCATTTTTTATTTTTTCTAGTGAAGGATTTCCCCGACGGATTCAACCCATTTTCGAACTTAGAACTAGAAATGTGGAATAGAATCTGTGTGCAAAATTTGACATAAATTGGATAATTCGTTCAAATGTTATAGGGCGAACTTACAGACCAACCGACAAACCATTCGCATAAGAGTTTAAATCGACTCAAATAACGGCAGTAGAAAATAGTATTCTTTGTTTCTATTAACATTTATAACTTAAAGCTATCAGTACAGATAATTAATTCTCTCTAACGAGAGGTCACCTTACACGAAACTGCATTAGCTTCCTCTGGTTTAAGCCTAAGGCGCTGCAACAACCACCCGTTGCTAAATTCGGCTGTGAGAGGGCTCTGTGTGACAGCGAATTCTACATTTGAATCATTCGTTTAATTACCCTGAGATGTAAATTCTAAAGACTAATGCAGTAAAAATTGAGATGATTTAAGCTAATAGATTTCTCAAGAAAATTAAAAGATACTTGCGTAAGTACATATAAGATGTGATGTTAAAATACGAATTCCAGTCTAAATAATGCATTAGTGACCCTAACCCAATATCACATACCCTTCCTCTGCAGCCGAACCATCGTCTTCTATTTAAAATTTTAAACTGTTTAACTTTTGTAATTTATATATATATTTTTTTAGTTTTAACATCGGATGGCAGTCAGTGACCACCAGGTCCTTGCCATTCCGGTTGCATTTGCAACAAACCTATGCTATTATTAAATACGTCTAGTTCTCCTACTGCTAGTTGTGATTATTAACTAGTAGTCGTAATCTGTTTTAAGCTTAGCCCGGAAAGTTGTGCATGCCTACAATGAAAAGGTTCCGGGGTATAATCGAGCTGCCGTGGACTCACTAAGTCGAATGCACCCTAGCTCATATACCATGGTAGTAAGTGGGATACAATCACTACAATCCGAAATAATCGTATGAAACCAGGCTTTTTTTTTATCTTATGTAACGCTTTCCTTTACTGATTTATGTGTTCTGTGGTTCTTTATTTTCAGCCCTGTACGGCATCTTGTTTCCAGACAACATAGAAGGTTCCATGACCCTCGGAGCCTTTTGGTTTACAGTTGGGTATATGATTGCCTTCAGTTGGAGTCAGTTCCTTTGTGTTTGGTTGAAACTGTACATCACTATTGGTGTTGGATGCGTTGGCCT
>JAHWFP010259405.1:0-14059 GCA_023313725.1 Lithobius niger | reverse complement strand
CCCCCCCCCCCCCCCCAACACTACTCCCTTATCCTACCGCCTCTCGTGGTTTGGAGTTAATGAAAAATTTTGGTCGCTACCCCCAAAAGAAGCATATCTGTGGCTGCGTGTGGGGAAGTTTCTATAATGCGGGATTTCAGTGAAGAAAGTGGCCCAAAGAACGTTTAGGGAATGTGGTGGGGGAGGGGACGGGGGAGGGAGGGGGTGGAGAAGGAAATTGTATAAGTGGGATTTACGGAGATGAGGGGGAGAAGGGGGTCGTATCATTCAGCGGAGGGCGCGACAGATGCCGGCAAAAGGGAATTTAAGCAGAAGCCTCGGGAATACAAAAAAATGAAGGCTACAAAGACCAAAAAAAAAAACTTAACCCGTCCGCCGTACACTAGCAAGAACATTTTTGGTACGTGTGGAGCCAAAAAAACATACTGTAGAGAGGTGTAGGTTTTCTTGGTTATAATTAGACCTAGGCTCAAAGGGGTAAGCTGTTCTTCTACACCCTGGGTTTTAAAAGAAACGAACGAACATCTGGGTATTAGGGAACGATTGGAATGTGTTGGAGGTGTCACGCAAACGAGCACGTCAAAAATTATAATTATTGGGCTACTAAATGAAATCTGTCGTTGTAAATGCTTCCTGATGAGCTGTGGCGGGGGGGGGGGGGGGGGCCCCCCAAGCCTCCACCCCAATACTAAAATTTAGTAAAAGTAGACGAATAACGGATTAACTGCAATTGAAAAAACCTGGAAACTAGCTTTTTTTAACGTTTCATGGGGTGCTAAATTTCCTAAAATTCCAAAAATTGCTGAAAATGCTAAAATTGCTTCGAGGGACTTGAAACTTGAGCATCCGCTTCTCCCTTCAAACCTTAGCTGAACTCTCTTACCCCATTTGCAGTTCCAATTTTCCGTTGCTTCCGCCCCCCCCCCAAAAAAAAATCTCTACATACTAATAATAATAATAATTTGTCACGATAGCAACAGGTCTGGGAAGGACCCTAAGATCGGTAACAGCCAGCCTAAATTAAAAACAGAAGACAATCACATGTAATGAAAGGGGTTGGCCGGCAAGGGAAGGTGAGGGGATTAGGTGGTGCGACACGAATGCCTTACCACCAAGGTTAGACCTGCCAGGGACTCTAAGGCCCCCGATGGCATCGCCAAACGTGTTGGACACAGGACGTGGAGGATCAGCCCAAGTTAAAAAAAAAAAAGCAGAACAGGATTAAAAAACAATAATCCACAATAAATAAAATAGTCAAAATATTATTTCCATGCAATTTTTGTCAATCTTCTATCGAAATATTTAATGAAAAGGAGATTCTTTATGCTCAGCAAATAATGTCACACACTTGTGAGATAGGCGGCCGCTGAAGGCTGTGTCAACAGGCAGCTTCAAGCACTGTGGTGACGACATTTTAGTTGCTTGGGATCCTCGCGCTTCCTCGCGCTTGGCTGAATTTATTTAAAAACCGAATTTTCGACCCCAAATTGGGACTTTTACGAGGAAACCACTCAAAAAAAATAATATAAATTTGTAATTTCAATGTGAAGCAGTAAGGGCGCATATACGCAAGGACTCGCCTTTGCATTCTCGCAGCTAGAATTTAATCGCCATGGTAACAACGCTACCTGGGTTAGCTAAATACGACATCGTTTAAGTCTTAAAACCAGTGACAACGAGAAAAGAGTTAGTTTCTCCTGACGAAATTTTCTCAGTCGTTCCTGAACAAGCATTATTGAATGGTTTCGTTGCGAGTCGACATAGCTAAAACCGCCGCCATGTTGGAATTTCAGATGATTTCTAGCTTCTAGATGCGAGAATGCAAACGCGAGTCATTGCTAAACGCGCCCTATCATAGGAGTACAATGTTTAGAATTACATTGCTTCAGCCTTAAAGAGGCTGGGAAAGAAAGTCCACACTGGACAACTTAGTTAGGTTGATTGGCGGCTGGCCATTGCGGGCAAACCCTTTATTGACAACGGAGGAAACACGTGAGCGTTAATGACAGATATGTATATAGTCTCAATGCTTAGCGCATCTTAAATACAGTTGTTATTTACAATATCACTATGTACAAATATGTATACAATCTCATACACAGCAGGAGACCTAGGCTACTTATCAACGAGTAAGCGAGAGACGAGGAAACAAACAAAACAGCGATTTTGTGATCTCATTTCCGGAAAAATGTCTGTCCTATAAATTCTTCGTTGTAGGAAAGCCATATCACGCTCCACGTTGACGAGCAAGTATACGGCGTATTTGTTCGGAAATTGGTTAGGCCCAACTGAGGCAACAAGGGGGCTGCTTCCCCTCCCCTAGTCAAATAAACTTCGAAAAACTGCCGAAATCGTTGAAAAAAAAACACGATTAAATTACGAAAAAAAAAACAAAAAATTAAAAAAAAAATCCCCCCCCCCCCCCCCCCAAGACTTAACTCAGGATCCGCCCTTGGTTACGCCTATTAATGAAGCTTTGTCGTGCTAGCGTTACTCGGCAGCTACCAAGAAAACAGACGAATCTATCTGAACAACAACATGGAGGGACAAGGGTGACAATTTTATCGGATACAATGTCGTGTGCTCGTTTTGTCGGAGTTAAAGGCCGGTTGCCACCAAATTATCATAGCAGCATCTACCCCTATCGTGTTCTCTCGCTCAGGAAGCTAAGGAATGCACAAAACAAAACGTTTAAACGCAACAAACAAGCCACGTGACTCCTTAATAATTGAGTAAAAATTTGGTACGCCCTCGTGCACTTGGAAACAAGCTGTAAAGACTAATGATACTGATGTCACAAGATGGCGCAACGGAAAAATACAAAGAAAATCCCCTGGCGCCATCTAGTGATATTAATATCGTTAATCTTTACAGCTTGTTTCCAGGTGCACGAGGGCGTACCAAATTTTTACTCAATAATGAAGGAGTCACGTGGCTTGTTTGATGCGTTTAAAAATGTTGCTTAGTGCATTCATTTGCTTCCTGCGAGAGAGAACTCGATAGGCCTAGTTGCAGCAATGCTGATTTGGTGGGAACCGGCCTTTAAGGAGACGTGATTGGATGATGGCTGCCGTTTACTGGCCTGCCATTGGTTATTTTCCCTTAGTAAATTATGAAGTAATATTCTCCTCGAGTAAAAGTCACCATTTAGGGCGGATAATTCTGTTTTTAAAATAAATTTGTGCCTCATGCGAGATGAACTGTTGGACTCGTCTGACCAAAGGTGGCATTTCTTTTCCCCATCCCGAGTATAGTGCGGGCAACTGAACCGAATTTAATTCACGTTTCGTGAGGGCCAATATTACCATTTGCCTTTATCGTTATCCCTTGTCAATCAAGTTGAGACATGGATTGTTTCAAGATGGACACGTAGATATATACCCTTATCCGCTGAAACGAACCCACCCCCATCCCGTGTACGGCACCCACTGATTAAACGGAATAACTGACCCTTCCCGTCATCCGTTAGCCCCTATCAAATTACCTCTTCACCCAGCTGACCCACCCCTTTCGTTTCCGGGACCCCCCCCCCCCCCTCCGGCCTTTGTAGCACGCTCTTTCTATTCTAACGCTGCAGGTGGTGGGTGTTTGGTGCGTGGTTGTCTATGCCCGTGGTTCGGTATAGTGGTCAAACACGTGCGAGACTGACCGAAAGGCATTGCTTCCCGCCGCGGGTCGTTTTATTTATGAAGTGGCTAGTAAAGCCCCCCCCCCGTCTCCCACGCAGTCCATCCACTCGCTTATAGCTTAATCGTTCTAAGTAAATTAAAGATTCGTGTTGCGCCGCTGGTATAAGATCGTAGCACAACAGAGTGCAACCTTGTCTTACTAGAGACCAGTGATGGGCGGAAGTCAATTCTGGACTTGGAATTAACTGACTCAATTCCACTTTTGTGGACTTGGTGGAATTGAATTGATTCTACGTTGAACAATTCCAGGTTATGAAGTCATGGAACTGACTTTATTAACCTTCAATTCCGCTTTACTGGAATTGGATTTGAATTGGGTATTTGCCGAAATTATAAACTGACTTGGTATAGGAATTGACTTGATGACCAGCAATTCAGCCCATGTTGTGCTCAGGTTGACTTGACTTGCCAAATAATCCTTCGGATTGGCATTGTCTAGATTTGATTTGATTTTTATTTGTCTTAAAATTCCTTGTTTTGACCTGATTTGATTCAACCTGAAATTCAGGCCAATTCCACAAAATCCAAATCAATTTACCCAATTTCAGCCCCAAAATTCCCAAAAATCGTCTACATTTTCGGCGGTACCATAAATTTTGTCCGAATTTACCCGAAATTATGCTGGACTTACGCGGAATTGGGTGGAATTAATGGAATTGGTCAAAATATTTCCTGAATCAAATCGGGAATTGACTGAAACTAAGACGGGATCACCAGCAAGTCAGTGAATTGGAATTGTTTATCAGGATAAGAAACGAAATTAATTGATTGGAATTGATTTGAAATGGCAAATACGAAATATGGCAATGATTTGAATCGCATTGAACCATAGCAGTGACTTGGTTGGTCTTGACTCTTGACTCATCAAATTGAATTGGAATTGATCTAGAATTGAATTGCTTATCAACGGTATGTAGCTGTAATTGATTTGACTTGCTGCACTTGATGTCTAGGTAAGTGACTCAAATCCATTGAAGTAGAATTTTGTTCGTCCCTGAAAGACTAGCTCGCATGGATACGTTTGTTCGTTTCAAAGCCAGCTGAGGTAAAGCCACTCCTATTCTTGGTGAAGACGAGTGAGCTACCTCTCATGGGGTAGGCCGACAGTGTGGAACCGGTGTTAGAAATGTCTGCTACGTAATGGTAACAACTTGATAAGATAAAACATTAAGGTTCCATATTCCACTAATTAAAAATAATTATGGCTCAAAAACTAAAGATCATTATATTCCAACAATTTTCAATTTAATTCCATCAAAATTACTAGATTTAACTCAGTACACTTCAATCAAACACAAAATAAAAGAATGGCTAATTAACGACTAAGGTATAGTTTTATTTTTTAATTATTGTTTTTTTTTCTTTTTTTTTTCTGTGTCTGTGATTATTATTATTTTTATATTTTTTACCATACTGTGTGATTTAATTTTGTTGTATAGATTTTTCTTTATCTTGATTGTGAAATCGTCTAAATGTGTAGCCAAACAAGGACTTTTATAGACCTTCGGCAACACTCTTTGAATAAAGGTTATTATTATTATTATTATTACAATTCCCGACGCTCCGACGTATGGACGAAATCGCAGCAGTTTTGTCCGTCCAAGTCCATGAAGCGGTAAGGGGAGGCATTGTTGCATAAAGTTTTCAGAAATTTCCATAAAAGTGTCGAACATCGATAATGGAGAGGTGGGAGAAACTCTACAGGGGTTTGGGCCTACCTAGTTAGTAAACACAGTGTGACGTCATTTTCAAAATGGCGCAGGCACAGCCATGTAGGTTGTTGTAGCGAGCTGTTGGTTATTTTTTTGTACTCTGAAGAAATTGATTGTAAGTACCCTTGTACGACACATTTTTTTTTTTAATCGCGAAGTGTATCATTTCCATAATTGTTTCGTCTTGTCTTCAGGTGAACTATTCCGCAAATTATGGGTCGAAAATTTAAATTTTAGTGAAATTGCATGTTCTTGTGAGGATTCACTCGTTAGGAGGCAATTTTTACTGTTTGTTTCTCATGTATAAATTAATTTGCACTATTTATAGTAACGTCATGTCGCGAACGCAATTTGTTTTAAGTAACACCAGTGGGATTTAATAAATTTGTTCATACCAAAGAACAATTCGTCTGCTCGAACCGCACAAGGTCCGAATTAACGGTCCGTCGCTTCTGCTGCGCGAGCCAAACGTCCTTTTCCGTTTCTAAAGCTGTCTCGGTATGCAGAGGGGAGAGTTTGTTAGGAAATTCTTAGGATGTTTTACATGCTATGGTGGACATGAGCACGAGCGGATTGATTTCTAGGCCCATACCTCCTCCTAAATGGCCAGGGGTGACTGAAGCCAGGATTGAACCAGGGACCCTTTGCGCATTGGCAGCCAACCGAACACTTGATCGATTCGATTCCCCCTCCCCAGAAGGTATGTTCTTCTTTCACCCCCCCCCCCCTACGGTAAATAGATAAATTCGTAGCGGGAGCGGCGTAAAGGACTAATCTTCAACACAATTATTATATCTTTTCTTCCACCGTTCGTACCGACTCCCGACCTCCACCTGGCTAGTTTTCGAACTGGCGTCCGTTTTTACTTTTTCGGAAAAAAATTACGCCATGTAGTGTTTTATCTAACAAATATGTGTGGGGAAAATATCCCTTATGCTGCGAATAGCCCAAGCATGTATCAATTCGCAAGAACTATAGCGTTTAAACGGACTTACTTAAAACGTGGAAGGCATTTTGTTTTCGATCCAAGGCCGACTGGAGTAGAAATTGCGTGTCTCGCTTCCCGACTCTACGCCAGTTTTCGCGCGTGCCAGGAAGTTAAAGCCTCTTACCACTGCTTTGGTAAAATAAGATTTCGGCGCTGTTAAATCAACCGGCTTACATCCAGGAGCTGAAACCTCTTGCTTCGTTCCCAGACGGCCTTGTGCAAACCATGGAATACAAAGCGTGAGTTATAATATGGATATCTCCAAAATGGCGACGTTCAATCTGTCACCCTCTTTTAATCTTGAAAGCTATGTGCTTGTATTACTTTCGTCACTTTGCGTCACACATACAGTACCTTCCTAAACCACCGAACAGAGTGAACAGAACGAGACAGTTTGGCTCCAAACTTGACGTCGCGCGTGCGCAGTGATGTTGCGTCAGCCGTTTAGTACCTTCCGAAACTGCAATCACAACTCGACAGGCTCAACAGAGCACTCGTTACGTCATACCTTTAACGTGACCAGACGTGGCTACAATTGAGTGGACCAGGCCAGGCTAATGGATGTAACCAGGCGCTAGCAATACCAAATTGCAAACCATCTCGGGGAGAGGTTGTTGCGGGTGGTTGCCAGTGTTGGAGCTTTTGAGCATGCGTGAGGTACCGGAAACACATTCATCGCTGCCGATGGATGACGTAGGAAAGCCACATCAACACGGCTAATAGCGGGGAATGAGCTGAACTGCCACCAACAGTGGTGCGTTGGGTTCGTTCTGTTTGGTCGTTTAGGAAGGTACTGAATATGGATAACCCCAAAATGGCGATGTTCAATCTGTCACCCGCTTTTATTCTTGGAGGCTATTTGGTTGTATTACTTTTAAGTCAACTTCTGCAAAGCTTCGCACATAGGGTGCCTTCGAAAATTAACCTGGTTGAATCAAGCAAAAGTAACTCTCGTTTCTTCTACACCTCACGAATTAGTATCATTTTTAACCCAAAATCGTCACTAGAACGATTCGTCAAATGAAGCAAGCAGTCTGAATTAAAGACTGGCCTTGTGAGGATACACAATACACTAGTCTGAGAAAGAAAGAAAAGACTACTGCCCCGACTGGGACTCGAACCCAGGACATCCCGTTTACTATAGCCGGGCGCTCTAACCACTGCGCTACCGGGGCGGGTACTGGCTACTGGCTCCAGCCGAGCCAAACGCTGCAAACGATTCGTCGTCGTATCGACTCTCATTCACGTGACGGCAATAAACTGCAAGATAGTATTATTTTGAACAGCAAGCAGGAGTTTATTTACGTACTTGCTGTAAGATACGTTGAAGCTTTAATCACCATTTTTCTGAAGCTTATTTATAGAATTATAATACCGAACGCAACATAAACACGTCCACGTGACACAGCGAATTAATGCAAATAAATGCGACACCCCCCCCCCCTCCTTGTTTCTATCTCGTATCTGATTGGTCGATAGTCGATTCGTTTGCATCGTTAGCCCCCAGTGCCCCTACTTACCGTCAGGAACCAACCTCTGCGAGCATGGATTGTTCGGTTTACTGCGTGAAGCGTAATTTGAATGACACTTGTACAGACAATCGTCTAAAATCAAGCTAGATCAGGGAGTTATGACTCGAATTCTTGCACGACTTGCGCAATTAGTACATACACCATCGTGTTTCTTCGCAACCCTGCTGTTTCTAAACTAGAGGGATGTCTGAGGGAAGTAAGAAAAACTGTTTCTTAACTCGAGGCGACTGATCCAAACTCCTCCCACTTTACGTAGGCGTGACGTCATAGAGCGGAGATGTTGCTGAGGGAAGTGAGACAAGTTTTTTCTCGCTCACTTACTGATCCAACATGGCTGCCATCACGCATTAGTAGCTGAGATGGTCGCGTTTCTAAAATGTAGGAAGTGAGATATGGAAAATGTCTAAATTTAGAAACAAAATCCAATTAAACAGAGATTAATAAGCATTTGTATTATGTTCTTACTAACATTACTCGCTGAAAATAGATGTGGCAGTGATTATTGATAATTTTTCAAATGTTGAGAACGACAAGTGAGGCTTCGTAGTGTTTCTAAACTGATCGGTTTTGGTGACGTTGAGGGGCGTGGCTTAGAGGAATCCATCTCACTCTTCTCTCTAGTTTAGAAACACAAGGAACCAGGCTGAATTACATAGGTCAATTTTCAAAGGCACCCATTAAACACCACGTCCAAATCGGGACTGAATCTGACAATGTAAACGACAGCGGTGTATACACGATACGATCATAGATGGGGTGTTTCGATATTATTCAATGCAAACTGAGATAAAGAGCTCACGATTCGAGGGATAAAAAAAGAAAATTGCTTTTACGGCAAAACGGATGCGCGTAAACAACTTAGAAGGTTCATTTTCCATTCTCATCAAAACTGAGTGTAAGTTTCCCTTATCCCGAGTCACTTTGCAGTGACATATTGCTTTGTTGGTTCTCCCCGCTGCAAACCATAAACAAAATGAAACTGGACAAATCGTGAAATCCAATAAAACGTAATCGATAGAGAGTGGTTTTAAATTGAATTATGAGTAGAGCAAAAAAATATATAAACTGTATTAAAGAAATAGGAAAAAAAAAATATGACATGTTGCTCGTACATTAGTGATGATGGAGTAGGCTTTCAACTCCATCTATTTCTTCCGTTCAGCAAATTTGATGTCCTTACCTGCGATTGGTGGTTTTCCAAAGAGCAATTCTGCCGGTGTTCAAATTCTATCTTAATCATGGTTTTGTTTTTAAATCATGTATGGCGGTATCTGTTTTTGTTCTGAAGTTATCAAACACTCTTTTCAATTTATTGGATAAATTGTGACCGTTTTTTTTTATTCAATAATGTAAAAGCAGGAGAATAATTTTTTTTTAACTTAAAGGGATTGCGGAATTTTTACGATTTTTAATTTGATTTGATGCTGTACTTTCTGAATTCGGGTGCAAACCACCTCCGTCACCTACGTCACCTTCCATCTCCTCCAGAAGAAGACTGGGATGAGCCGATGACGAGAGGGACAATATAGCTGGAAAAATCTTAAGTCAAAACTTCAGAATCTTTTACATGCCGCATTTGACAAGATCACGAAACATCACAGGGCTCTTCTCATCCCGAAAATGCCAGTGCGTGCCAAGATCGAGCCAGGACTTCCCCAGACACAAATAATTACCGCTTCTCTAGGATCCTCAGTATACCATACGCAACCCTCTGGCCACCTGAATGCATACTACTCCTCGTACTCTTCGGTTTTTTTTGTGGGGGGGAGGGGGGGGGGAAGGTCCCAGTGCCCCAACACTCTTCCACATCCTCATTCTTTATTCCTCAAAAGCAAATTTTACGTTGTTTCCATGTAATCACCTCGGCGGTGCGCTGCGAGGCCATGCTTTCCGCTTCTATAGCGGGGGCGGTTTGGTGGTGGTGGCGGTGGGAGTTGGGGGAGGGGTGGGGGGGGGGGGTTTCCATCGCCCGCAGTGGCAACGTACTGGACAAAAGGGAAAGTCTTTTGGCGCCGAAGGGCTTGTTGTTTGGTCGCGACGCAACAAGAAAGGCGCCAAATTGTAATGATGAGCTGCGGGCCATCCTTTACGATCCAGGTCGACGCGCTGAAACGCCGGGCCATAGTTAGCGTCACTGGAAATCAGCGTAGCATTTTTTTGCTCCCCCCCCCCCCCACATTACACCGTTATTAAAGGGACACCCGGCCTGCCTTGTAACATTCCGCGTGCCAAATTACAGCTGCGCGCAGATCGTCGTCCGAGCAATTACAGCGCCAAGGTCGGCTGGGGTGGTAGCTGCGGTCCTCCCATAGCTGCTGTCTCGGTTGGCTTTGGGAATAGTACACGAGACAGAATCAAGTCAACGATTGTGTCGTCACAAACCGGAAAGATTCACGTGTTTTAAAATCACAATTTATAATTTTCTAGGCTAGTGTCTTATAATTTTGCTTCGGCGATCTATTGGAATAATTAATTTTAATTTTTACCGCATTAGACTATTAGATTTTAGATCTCATGGTAATTATTAGAAAATTAGTAGATGTTCACACAGAGATGAAACGTCATGATTCATTGTACGCGCGCAATGCATCATATAGTTACGGGTCGTTCTTAAATATAGTTAACAATATTCAACAGAAAATCTCCTAGACGCCACATTTTAAAACGATTTTTTTAGCAAGGGAAAGACTAACGGTAAGTAAATGGACCTTTGGGGCCGTACTTGATGTGGAGGATCGAAAAAATGGCGCTTGGAGGTATGTCCATTTAACATTGTTTACCTCGGATCGCGTCGACGTCACTCCATGACATTGCTTTGCTGGTGATACAACTTCCCAGTACTCATCTAGTGACCTTAATAATCTTATTGCTATTGTAAATAATGACTTGAATTTATTTTATAATTGGTTTGCGGCGAACAAATTATCATTGAATGCAAAAAAAAACTAAGTATATGATTATGTGTCCTCGCCAAAAACTTGCGTATGTAAATTGCTTAAATGTTAACGATGTAAGTATTAACGGGATTTCAATTGAAAAAGTAAATGAAATTCGAATGCTGGGGGTAATGATAGACCATAACTTATACTGGAAACCTCAAATCAATTTTGTGTGTAAAAAAGTTGCGAGAGGAAATGCTATTTTAGCAAGAGTCAAACATTGCGTTCCAAGCTATCTTTTACGATCTCTTTACTTTGCTTTTGTATACACGATCATATTGTATGGTATTACAGTTTGGGGAGGGACTACTAAGGCTAATCTACAAAGAATTTTAACTTTACAAAAAAAGTCAGTTCGACTTATTGCTAAAGTGCCCTGCAGGGAGCATACTCTGCCCTTGTATGAATCCCTAAATCTTGTGACGATTGAATTTGTTTTTAAGTACGCTTATGTAAGTTTATGTACAAGTCCTTAAAGGATGAATGTTGGGAACCATCCCTCTACGGTGTGGGTTACAATAGAAGGCATTGTGACACTCACACACACAACACCCGAAACAATGATAAACTTGTTCCTCGTAGGCGTAGAACCAACTACGGGAAAATGAGTTTATCTTACACTCCTCCCGTTGTGTGGAATGAATTACCAAAGTCAATTTCTGATAACTTAAACGGTATTAATTTTTTATGTCTGCACGGGTAGCTGCGAGCACTGGGGCGTCAGATTCGATAGGCGTCCTGGTCCCAGTGTACATCTCTGGCTTCGTACAGACCCGGGTTCGATCCTGGCGATGGGAAGTGTATATGTACGGGTTTTTCTCCGGTTGTTTCCCGCCCGTTGCACGAGGGTTTCCTCCGGTTTCCTCCCTCATGCGGCAAAAAACAACTGTAATAATGGTGGTACTTCTTCCACTTAACATCTGCCGCCGGGGAATTTGGGTGGGTGGATGCCTCGAGCATCGTCTCTATATATTATTATTATTATATTATTATTATTATTATATATTATTATTATTATTATTATTATTAAGAAAATATTTTATGAGCTCCTACAAATCAAATGTGTAATATCTTAGGTTTTTATATATATTTATATATGTAAATTTTTTACCTTCTAGTGTTCGTTTTGTAATTTTGTTGTGTTTTTCTAATGTAAATAATTTTGTTATTTTGTGTTTTCTACCTGGTTCGTCACTATAAGATAGGAATTTTGTATTCCTCGTGACGATTTCCCTCATGTAGCGTCGTACTTCATGAAAATAAACTAATTATTATTATTATTATTGCCCAAAACTCGTTTTCCTGCTGAAGCCCGAACCCTGCCCAACGAAATTCGAGGTAATGCAAATGCCCTAAAACGTCATCTAAAGTGCTGTAACTCATATTGTTATTAGTTCGGCTTACGTTAGGTCTGGGTACTTCCGTCGAAATGTCAAGAGTAGGGTTGATGCGGTGCTATACGTATTGAGTACTGGTTCTAAGTGACGCTAGCTACTGACAGCGAACGTAATGATGTTGATGACGAAAATTGCTGCTTCAAGATAAAAACCCGAATCATACGGAATAAAAGCAAAAATAAGACTACGCCTAGTAACTCGATGAATGAAGCGAGATTTTTCTGGAGTAAATTGCGCCATGTTTAACGGTAAGAAGTTTCCTAAGGCATGATTAGAGACGGTATGGTTAAGAAAAAATTAAGGTAATATTACGGCTGTCTGGGACCCCGCCGTCAGATTTCCGGTTTGTATGCATCTTACACGCTGAAGCAGGGCCCCCGCACCAATGTTAGGGGCCTGGGACTAACTGCAACAGGGCCCCTCCGCCCCCCTTCCCTGACTGAAATCGTAAAAAGGTTACACCATGTTATAATATTCGTCGGCCACAATTGTACTTATCGGGCTGGTTCATACATTAATCTGCGCTGCATACATTTGAAGGCTTCCATGCCTAATAAGCTGACGGGCTTGCACTACCAGTGCTCCTGTTCCTGCTCGTTGCCGTTGGATTGGAAGTCGTTGTTTGTTGGGAGTATAAAAAAAAATCACAATACGCACAGATCGAGTACATTACTCATAGTCATCAAAATTCACAATTGCGGGGCGAAAAATGTTTAGGTCGTGCGGGCCCCTTGGGTGACCGGGCCTTGGTACAGTGGGTCCACTGGCCCCCTCCCCCCTCCCCCGTTGTGGGGGCCCTCCGCCGAAGTCTTTGTGCGCAGTTTCAAGTACTGACAGGCATTTTAGATACTGTTTGTGAGCTACCAGCACAAATACTCCGTAATGCCAATACGTAGTTCCATTGGAGGCCAGAGCTGGTGCACAGTGAAGTTTACTGGCTGTACCTAATATCTTAAGTACGTACGTTTGTACTTTTTTTTTTTTTTTACTGAAAATGTACCTTCATAATTTGTAGGGGTTATTAGTACGTGTGACAGTTCCCCCAGTGCCAACCCCACAGTTAAGGGATGTGTCGTGGTGCTAATCAAGGGGATGCGGGAATTCCAAATTAACCTTAACTGATGGAACAAGGCTAGTAGTCGTGATTCAGTTTTGGTGTTAGTTTAATGTTAAATATGAACGATCGTGTTCTCAGGCTCGCCTGAAGTTCAAGGGCGACACTAACCTTGGATTAGGGCCCTAAATGGAATGTCAACGGCATTAGGCCTACTTGGGTAAATTTGGATTAGTTAGTTCCGGGCTATTTCATTCGTTGACTGCTAAACTAAGTAGCTTACGGGGTTGCAGTGCTGAACTAGCAACAGGGTTGGTCAGGTTTGAATTTAAGTTCGGAGATTGGGAAAAATTTAATTATACGGCCGAAATTACCTTTGGATCTGGGATAGCTGGATGGCAGAGGTGGAATGAAGTTTAGGCTAATACCTAATTGTTAGGAGCACCAGGCAGAAGACCAAGCGAGCTCGAGCCTTTACAATTGATGTTTTTAATGGGCAAGCAGTAGGAAAAAAAGACTTAAAAAAAGAACAAATGAAAACTTTTTCTCCCCAATAATGGTCATTCCCCCCAACCCCCTCAGCTTTCCCTAATTTAAGGCATGAAACGGACAGCGGAAAATACGAAAGCTTTCGTTTTAAAGCCCTTTTCTGTTCCCCACCTCGCAAATGTGTGATTAACTTTGGAGATGACATTTGGCGTTTCCAGGGCAACGAAGCTTGTCGTTCAAATCAACAATTAAAACGTTG
>JAHWFP010259404.1:5263-25489 GCA_023313725.1 Lithobius niger | reverse complement strand
GAGTTGAGGTCTCCTCTCAAATCTGATGGTGAAGACTAGCTTCTTTAAAAAGGACCAGGTGATGCCTCGTGCTCATGTCGATTGTGGCACGTCAAAGAACCTAGGAATTTTCCTATGGGATTTACCTAGCAAAATTGTTCCCCTCTTCTTCTGGCGTAATGGTTAGTGCTGGGTACGCAATAAAAGCTAGAGCTAAATTGACATTTTACCTGTGTTACAAGGTAGGAAAATGGACGACCTACCCACATTCACAGCAAAATACTCGGCTACACGTCTGTAGGCATCAATTGTGGTATTTCAGCACCATGGCCAGAAGGATACAAGACCTAAATTATGACGTGCCCGTAGGCGGAATTAGGGCGACAGATGATGCTACATTGCCAGCCAGCTAGCTCCATTGGGGGTCGTTGTGGGGCCGCTTTGCCCGGTCAAAAAAAAAAGCAAATCCATGCCAAATGCAGTGGAAATAGCCCTAACTAACTTCAAATTTAAAAGATCCAAATTATCATGAATTATATTTTTAATAAAAAATCTTATTCTAAAGTTAAATGCTTTGTTTTTACTTTCGAACTAAAGACGGAAATTTTTTTATGTTTGTGGCTTCTTTCGTGAAGGCAACCACTGCGCCCCCGTGATTTGTTTTATGACACTGCCAGCCTGCAGCTCTCAACTATGCCCACAACCATAGCTCTTTGGCTCTGGCTCAACTTGTTACGGAGTCCCTATCAAACTGCCAATGTAAAACAATTTAGCTGTGTGGAAAACGGGACGCCTAACTAATCTATATGCTGCCACCATCTATTGTTCAATCAACGCTACCTCTTTGATTCCTAAGTTTACTTACGGCTAAAATTACACCAGTGCAAGTAAAATCAACAAATAAAGTGCATTTATTTGTGACAACAAATCAACAGGGAAAATAAACTTCTAAATTCATTGCGAATATTAATTAATTCATGCCAGCACTTGAAGAAGCAATTATTCGAAAGAACCATGTGAAGTTTTGACTACTTTGGTTAACAAGATTTATCGTTAATAAAACTGACAATATCAAAACATTCTATTGCCGCTTGGTTAAAGAATAAAACATAAACTGGACTGTTTAAGTAAACGTCTGAAAGTTAATTAAACCACTCGAAGGCATTAAATTATCCTTTACAACCCGGTGGATAAAATAAACATAAGTTTTGGGTTTTAAGATCCCTACCTGAAGTTGCGGGGTTCTCACTATTCACTACCATAGTTCACTACATAGTTGGAAGATGTTGACACGACCTGTAATAATTTACTCCCCTCCCGTAAAATTACTCTTAAGTTAATACTACACTATATGAGAGGGACCCATTCTAGAAAATGGCTACAGACTTCTAACTTTAAAATTAATTTAAAGCTACCATACTACTAACTAAGTATTTACCCCGTGTCTGGCTGTATACAACATAAACAACCATCGCGATACCTCCTCGGAACCTGACTGACTCTGCCGCGCCTGGCTTCTTGGGCGTAGCGTCGTCTAGCCCCTAAGATGATCAAGTGACACAACAGAAAAATTAATTTCCACCAATGCAGGCTACACCTTTTGTTTGCAATGCGCATACACACATACTGGCTTTACGGAAAAAAAACCATATCTAACGTAAATTTTCAAAAAAAAAATAATTTTAAACACTTGGCTCGTGATGTGTACTTGGATTTGCCACATTCTTAATAAATAGTAGCGGACCACCAGTTCGACCACCCGAGAGCTACATGCGCCTCTTGTTTAGATTGTCATCTATAATACCACTGACAATACCACGCGTGCCTACTTGATAACTACGGACCATCCTCATCCAACCTGATTTCTGTTGTGTACTGAGTGGAGCACGTAATCTCTCATCCTTGGTGTAGCTATCGTCGTATGCCAACCCTTGTTGTAAGGCCGTCTGAGAGAGAGGATGTGGGTTTCGTTTAAATATCCTTAAAGCAACTCACAACAGCCTCCCCACCCGTGAACTGCAACTCACAAAACCGTTGTCCCCAATACGTTGTTGCCACACGTTCCTGAAAAGTTCTAAGCTTTCACGAAAAAATCTGTCAACAATCGATGACGTCACGTATTGTTGGGGTATTGTTGCTGATTGTTGCGGGGGCTGGATTTTCATTAATTTGGGATATGTAGGACCCTTCTCGTTTCTTAAAAATACGCCTAAACTATGAACGGATTAATTTACTTTCTTCCGACACCTTATTTACATTTTTAGCCTTCCTATTTCCAGAGGAGAAGATATAATAAAAGTTGTAAGCCGACTGCAAGTTTTTAATGGTTAAGACTATCCTAATGCTAGGAAGAACTAAGGCGGATGTTGGCAGCAGATAACAGACAGTTCAATGGCATTAGAACTCAGGTATATATTGCATTGCATCATTTACATATCAAACAGTAATTGGCTGAGCAATACGGATACGTGGAAGATGCACAAGATGGAACCAATCAGAAGAGAGCATATTAACAACCAAAGAGATGCACTCGAGGAGTGTGCGCATACAAGGTGCACACACTAATTAATCTAGGAATAGATTAGAAAAAATGTAGAGGCCAGTTGAATTATATTTAACTGGTCTGATCAATTTTAAGTCTTCCAATTTAGTCAGCATAAAATCTCAATAAATAGCAACTATAGAGAATCTATGTAATTTCTAATATTTTTTATCTATTCTGATTTAGTTTAAATCAAATTTAAAATAATTGTTTTGCAACCTTTATTTATACTACTTTTGTTGCTTTCTTAAAAACGTTGGCCTCCAAAAATTGTTAAATGGAACTATTTAGCATCAGAGTAGATCTTGTCAAAATAACACATTTCAAACTAACCTTTTAGCTGCACAGCAACACTTGCTGCAATCCTTACGAACAAATCTAATTAATGGATTTTCTTTATTGATACAACAGAAATCAATGCATGCAAAATTTTTAAAGCTTAGGCTTGAATTTTTTCGAATGTTGGAATCAAAATTCGATCGTCAACGGGAAAAATTAAATTCGGCTTTCTCAATTCCGATGACGTCACTACGGGATTGCATCATTCTGCTCAATACTATTCTGCTGCTTCCCTGTTACGCCCCGAAGCTGCTGCTTTTCTCGGAAGAAAATAGAAGAATAAAATCAAGCAAGCATTAGATAAAGTCAAATCACATATAGACAATTACAACAGTTTAGTGCCTTTAAGTTTCCCTAAAAAAATCTATCTACGAGATTATATTTAACATTAACTGATTCTACATTAACATGTTTCTGATACTCAGAACGGACTGAAAAAAAAAACCCTTTTTACGAAGTTACGATAAACAGTTGACAAACATAGTTTGGAAGTTCCTCTTCCACGTGTAAATCCGCGGTCAACAGCAAATTTAAATTTAAATTCTAAATTAATTGACAGTGAGCGCACAGAAAACTAATTATTTACAAATCCATTACAGTTTGTTACCGTACCCATCCATAAAGGTTAAATTTTGTTACATTAGGGTTGCAGTCAGGAAACTGGTTCAGCTAATTATCTGAAAAACAAACCATTAGCAATTTATTCAAGCAATTACAATTTCATGATCAAAGATCTAGCTTAATCGTTTTAACTCTCTTCCGCTTGTCACAACGTTTTGTAAGCGAAATTTCTGGACCTATTTTCCATTTACCGGTTTTCGAGCTACTGGCTTCTGCGTGTACTGAAAGAGTAGGGTCTGAATCAGTGTTCTGAATACTAACATTCGGGACTAATGGATCCAGCTGATTCTGTCCATTGAATTTTCTACACGAAACTGATTCATTTAGTGCTGGAATTTCTCTTTCATCTTGCGAATCAGCCGTTTGCAACGGAGTTAGATTTTTTTCTCTTCGCTGATTTATTGGCAGGAGGCGTTCGATCGATCCTAGTTACTTGCTCAGGTAACAAACAATTTTGAGACGAATCATGACGATTGCGTGACGCACTTCCAACACCAATCGCGTGATGTCGTTATTAGGCGATTTACTCGTACTCGAACTTTGATTGGGTGGTACGAAAGCTACTGATTTTCGCCTTTCTTTCCTGCTTCGCATAGTTGGAACATTGGAAAATTGAACAGGATTTGTGTACAGTTCGAAAGATCACTAATTTCTGACGGCTGCGTGTTTTTCGCCACAGAACCATCTTCGTTTGGTAGGCTTTCTCGAATTTGGCTTTATTAAGGCGCAGTTTAATACCGCTAGTTGTGAGTACAATGTAGTAAGAATTCTGTTGACATTCCCAAATCACAGCTTCTTGCCAAAGACGTTTTGCAACGATATAATCGCGCGTCAAAATTGGTGAATATACGGTACATTTTTCGTGCTTCTTGTGCGCTTAACTTTCGTTAGTTTTGTCTTGTTTTATACGAATTTTTTGCTGTAAATTCGGTTTTAACAAATCAAGACAAATTCGAACTTCTCGCCCAAAATATAATTTTGATGCTGTTTCACCCGTGACAGTGTGTGGGCAATTGCTACTGGCAATACGGTATTCTTCTGTAACTAAGCAGGAAATTAAGCCATTAAGGGCCATAATTCCTTGAAATCTTCAATTACTTTTTCAGATGTTGTCTTTTTCATAAATTGTACAGTAAGGAATTTACTGTGAGCATCAACAGTAACCGTTAATCTTTCAACAACATCAAAGTCAGAATGGATCCGGTCAAGTGGTTTAAGTGGGTATTCCCACGAATGTTTAGGCCCAGCACGTTTTTCACCCTTTAATTCTTGGCATGAAGTGCAGCGTTTTACTTTTGACTCCAAATCTGCATCCATGCCTGGCCACCAGCATTTACCACAAGCTAAAGATTTTATTTTAATGATACCTAAATGTCCAGTATGAAGGTCCTGAAGTATACGAGTACGCAAGTTAGTTGACACAATGACGCGAAGCCCCCAGAACAAACATTCCACCGAAATTTCTTTTTTTTCGAGTGCGGTACGGCTTTAAATCAAGATTTTCCACCTTTTCGGTCCAATCGTACTTTACATACCTCAGCACCTTAACCAGCACAGGATCTTTTAAGATTGCTTTGACCGCAGTATCATTATTTAGCACTGGCAGGGATTCAACTGATTGTAAATGCAGTATTTTGGTAGGAATTTCTTCCTCCAAGTCTTCTTCCTTTGCATCTAAAGGTCGTCTGGACAACATGCTGCAACTCGTAGGAGTAGCCATTGAGCTGCATAGCATATTGCTGGACGCGAATTGCGGCCATTTGCGGGATGCTATTTTTAGGTCCAAAAATCCAAAGCAGCGCTTTGTTATCGGTTTGTAGGTCAAAATGGTTAGAGTAAAGGTACTGATAAAACTTCTATACCCCCATGAGACCCCAAGTGCTTCTCGGTTAAGTTGAGAGTACCCCTGCTCTGCTTTTGTTAGTTTCCTAGAAGCAAATGATGCAAAAGGCACGCCCCCAGACCAAACGGAGACATGTCCACGGCCAGCTTAAGCTTATACTTTGGGTTGTAGTGCACCAAAGCATTGGAAGTTCTAACATTGCAGTTTCTATCTTTAAACCAAGCGGGTTCGATCGTTCTATTTTGTAGTTTTATTAACGACAAATCTTGTTGATCTGCGTAGGCAAATTTTCAAACGGTTCCATTGAAATAACCTTGTTTAAAAGGGCTGGTTTTAATTAAGCTTAAATTGCATGTGACTTGAAGTTTGCTATCCCTTGTTGATATTTCGTAGTCATTCTTCTAAATGTTGAGTTTGCTGTGAATAAATGCAACCTTTCATTGATTTACGTGCACTGGTGTTCTTTTAGCCATAAGTTAAATCAAACCGGGACTACAAAAGGGTAACATTGATTTAATTATTAATGATGAATGATGGCAGCCTTGGTTGTAGGTAGGCGTCCACATTGCCACACAGCTAGAATGGATTACATAGGCCCCCATGGCAATTGTTAGGTGACTCCGTAGTACCATTGCACCAAAAAATGGTTTTTTATTGCCACGAAAATATCTATTACCTTTTATTTAATTAGCAGTCCCCCCCCCCCATGGAGCTCTACTAGTCATAGCTACAAAATGTGGCTTCCCTGCCAGGCTCGTAACCTACTGCGCAGGAACGGAAGTGATCCAGCCATACATACCCAGTTCGGAACGGAGCTCATCTTTCTTCCTAGGCAATCGCACTAGTCGGTTGCCCCAGGAGCTCTATCCAAAGACATCGAATGGATTCACCAATCCTCTCACCCAGGGTGAGATTGTACACCCTTCCTAGGGAGGGGGATCCTATCCCCTGTCCTCCGCCTGACCAAGAGGATACAATCGTTGTCACCGTTCCTGATGCACCTTCATCTTTCTTTTCCAAGTTGCTACGGGAATTCCCTTCTTGCGGCACCCTCCACCGGTTCGGTCCACACCAACGGGGGCGTCGCCCAATGCTGCCTTCGCCAATAGCTGCGATTCCCCTAGGATCGGCGCCCAGTCCACCGTTACTCACCACCAGCAGGACTACGTTTGCCAGTTCCGTTCCCCACCTTTGTGACACTTCGGCCAGCCCCGTCGGTTGCTGTTTTCCAGAAATCTCTGGTCCATTATCTCCGATCCTTCCAAACCCGGATCTGCTGCCACCTTCTAGATTTTGTTGCAACGAGTCCTCTTCATCCATGCTCCCCGACTGCGACGCGTCGTTTCGGGAATTTTTGCCTCTTGGCCCTGCTTCGCCGTTGCATCTGATCCCCGATTCCCCTCCTCGAGTACAGGGGATCACGCCTCTCCGTATGTCCTTCCGATCCACTCTTCACGGATCCCGCCCCTTATCCAATGCTTCGATCCCATCCTGCTTTCGGTCCTGCACAGACGATTTATTCCCTGTGCTTAGTGACGATTCTCCTTGTGCTTCAACGTCAGAAATTTCAAGCACTAAACGGGTTTCCAATCCTCCCGTTGCCAAACCGACTCATCTTTTGGACTAATCTCTACCTGGATACGTGCTACGACTCCTTGGCGCTCTCATCCATCTCCACAGGCCAGCCTCGTCTCCTCGATCCTCTGACCAGGTCGCTTAACGAAGCAACTGCGAGGTCTTCCCCACAGCAAACCTTATTCCTTCCTGCATCATGAGTCCTCTCCACCTCCGACATTGCGATCGCTAGCATCAGACCCTTACAATCATAAGATTCGGCCTGCATCTCATACGAGACTCTTTGTTATCTTTGATTTCTAGTCCGCTTCGGCCATTTTAGCCTTTCTAGGTACCGGTCCCGGGCATCGGCTCCTCTACGTCGGTTCATCGCTGCGACCTCGGCCTACAACTTTCCTGACGTTGTTTCAACCGATCCACCACCAGAGGGCAACTTCTCCTTCAACGACCATGCTATGTTTTCCGCCTTCGGTCCTAATCCACATTCGGGACCTTTCCTCGCTTCACCGAACCATCACCAGCAGGCGCTCTCGATGCGTTTGTTTGAACAGTAACGGTTTTTACCGGTCATCACTTCACTCGACAATGTCGTCCGACTCCTCGTCCGAAGATCCTGTTCCGCCTCAAATCGGCAATGTGCCTGATTCCACCCCGTGTGTGTGTGTTTGGGGTTCGCAACAGGGACCATTTTGATCCGCATCCCTGTTGCCAGCACCAACGGAAATGTAACGGACTGGATTTTCTCTGCCGTATGTCTATTTCAAAGTTGGACTGGGCCGAGATCCGGCGAAGACAAAGGAACGCACGCAGGCGTGCGGATCGTCAAAAGCAGCTCAAAGGCCTTTCCTCTCTATCTGACGATGTCTCCGATCTCTCCACCGTACCTGTGCTACCAACCTCCAAAAACTGCCAGTACAGAAGTCTCACTCTCAAAGATCGTCGTCTCACACCCTATCCCATTCTACGGTGTCTCCTGCGATTTCCGTCACGATCCTTGGTACCTCCGGACTTCCACAATACCGCCCATCCTTACCACCCAAGAAAGGTGTAAAGATAAAGAACGTTCAACATTCGATGGCCCCTCCTCATTTTCGTTGTGTTTCCGTTGTCCCGTGCGCATGGTCCTGTGCTTCCGCCGCCTGTGTCGCAATCCTCGTCATCAGCCGCAATCACTTCTGCACAATCACCTCTTTCCACGGTCTGCTCCAACATCGAAGAAGTTATTACGCCGCCATCTTCCACACCGGCCCGTTTCCGCCAGCCTCTACTATTTGTGCAGCCCTGACCAGGGGTTTACAGCTTTCGGCTAGAGATCTCGAGAACGTGGATTTCAATCTTTGTTTTGTGCTTTCTTGGTCAGAATCCTTTGCATTGGAATTAACGTCGCTCCGCGAGGAAAATACGCTTCTCCGATCCTCCCTCTCCGATGGTGCTGATCGGAACCTCAACCTGCAATCTGAACTAGTAGGCATTTCGGACCTTCTTCGCTCCCGGCGCCGCTGTTTGCGAATGAATTACTTTTTCCGAAGACACAGGCTTCCATGGATGTCCCCTCTTCCTTCAACCCCATCATGGCGACTATTTTATTGCAGTCGATCCTGGACCAGGTGCCAGCACGGCGCACCAGTTACTGTTGGGGCCTGGTCTCTACGCGATCCACTTGTGCCGTTATATTCTCCGGCCATCACCGCTGTCCGTGCCATACATACGGCCGGACACCGCTCCGCTCCCTTCACCTTACGACGATCCTTCAGCGACTGCCGTTTTGCGTTTTTCTCCACCGCGAGCCCCTACTTCTGTGATCATGGATTCACTTGATCCTCCTGCTCCAGTAATAACGTCTCCAACCCTTTCCATTCCTCCGGTTCTATCAACAGTACAACCTGGTGTCGCTTTCGTTTGCCGCTTCAAGTTATCATTCCACCTACCACAACGTCTGCAGAGTCTCCCATCGATCATAATTCCTCCCGGTGACCCATGCCCTCTCAAACAGGCGTGGTCTCGTGCTGCAAACTCCCCGTCCTGCCAAACTTTGTCCTCTTACTTGGTTTGGCAGTACGACCATGCTCCTGCATTCGTACCCGCTTTCCCGGGATCGTCCTTCATTCCAGTTCATCTACTAGAAGTCTTCCCTGCTCCCCGTGTCAGCGTCGTGCCAAGGGTGTAGCCTTGGGTTTTCAGGTCATTCCTCATTAACGGCAACGCACTTCCGGAATTTCTTCTTTCAGGACAGCGAGGGGTTCTGTTCCAGTTCTCGATTCCCTACTTGGGATCGAGCCCATTACTCCTCGCACATTTTCTACATGACTGACGATCCCGGGTGCTGTCTGGTTTCCAATTTCCATTTCACGTTCTTCAACCCTTATCATTCTGATAAAAAAAAACACGCTCGACCGCATATACAATTGTGCGAGGCAGTTAAATGAAGAAGTTCCAACTTTAGGGGGTGCACAGGATCAGCAAGGCTCCCTTTTGCCTCCCTCTACATTTTTCACCCCTGGTCCCAGGTCTTCGAGTTGATTCCCGTCCATCCGCTCGAACATGTCAACCATGAGCTACCATCCTCTTCTTCCGTGCCGCATTTCCTTCCATCCTGTTCCCTGGTTCCATTCTGCCGGCGATCCCCGTTGCCTGGCTAGCTTACTTAAGATTCGATCCTCCTTGGATCGATGCTTCCCTTCTGCTTCATTCTGCGCTCTCCATGAGGTTTCCGTCCCCTGGTCCCAGGGCTTCGAGCTACTCCTCATCCATCCACTCAATAATTGCAGTCATGAGTTGCCGTCCTCACCTTTACCTTCGACACCGCACATCCTTCCATTCTTGTTCCCTGGTTCCGTTCTGCCAGCGATCCCTGTTGTCTGCCTGGCCCAACGGATCGAACAGGTACATCAGGACAGTACAATGCATCGAGTGCTGTGTGACCTTCGCCTCCATCCGAACCCGTTCCTGGTTATCCTGACATTCCTCCACGATTCATCGGTCTCCAGTTCCCGTCACCAAGAGTTCGTGAGATCCAAGACTGCTTCACGTCCAAGGTGGGATTGGCATTTTTTTTTATATATCTGCATTCTTACTTTCTCCCTAGTGTCGAACCGAGCATTTCGAACCCTGGCATCGGCTGTTTCCTGTTTGCTAACCCATGGGACTGAGGATGCCGGGTCCATGGGATCGGGGTGTTCAGCTCAGATAACATTTTCTGTGGAGACTGCCAGCTCGTAAAGTGGGTACTCCGAGCCTAGCCCGCCTCCTATGGTGACGAGTTTGCTAATTAAATAAAACGTAATGGATATTTTCGTGGCAATAAAAAGACTAAAATACCAGGGGCACCTGGTTGATTTTAGTTTTTCTTTGCCTAAACGAAAATATACATTACCTTTTACCCACCCAGCCTCCCCACGATGTCTAGGTTCATATGGGCTGGAAGGAAGATGATGCTCTCCGTTCCGATCCAGTTGTATGTGGCTGGATCACGTCCGGTCCTGCGCAGTAGGTTACGAGCCTGGCAGGGAAGCTAAATTTTGAAGCTAGGATTAGTAGAGCTCCATGGGGGGAAAACTGCTAATTAAATAAAAGGTAATGTATATTTTCGTTTAGGCAAACAAAAACTAAAATCAACCAGGTGGCCCTGGTATTTTAGTCTCTTTATACAGAGTTAATACAGAAGGTTCCTTTACAGCGAAGTTTTACTGAAGTGATTACCAAGTTCCTTATACAGAGTGTAAAAATAAAATAGAACTATATCTGCGTTCTGATTCTACTGCAAGGACAATGTGCATAAAATGTAGTTTTTATAGCCAATAAAAATATGCCATTACCTGTTTTATATTAGCAGTTTCCTCCTTTGAGCTTATATTCCCCTAGAACTTGAAAGTTGCCTTCCCTGCCGGGCTCGTACTTCTACTGCGCATGTGCGAGGCTGCTTATATAAACCCTTGCGCAGCGGTACTCATCATCATTTCTGCTAGAGCGAACGCCACGTGCGGTCGTTCACGAGATTTCCCTGGATCCTCCGCCTCAGCATACATTCTAACCTCCTCGGAAGGCATCATCTTTAGTTGCCTGCCTCCGTATACCTTCTGTTCCGCGGAGCGTGTTACCACCTACCTGTCCGCCTCCGCATCCCTTCCATCCGCGGACGGCATTGTCTTCCTTCTTGCCCTTTCCACGGGACTCTGAGGACCATGGCATCCTCGGTACCGGCACGTCCCACCACCTTGGTATCTTCACGCCAACCGTGCCTTCTCCCTCATCGGAAGAATTTTCTCCTGCCGCGTCCAAGATGGACTCAGTTCCTCTCAAGAAACCCTCCGCTTCGGATAAGCCTCCTTTAGGCCTGGATTTCACCACCGTTCCTCTAGTGCACGGACCACCTCAAGCCTCCCCTCCGCCGGAGGGCGATTGTCATCATGTACGCTTCTCTCAGGCCCCTGCTCGTCGCTATGGCCGTATTCCGGCACAACCAGCATCCGTGACACGTTTACCACAACAACCTCCTTCCGTACCCTTCCCTCGCCTCACCTCTCAATTTCCTTCTGCTGGTAAGAGGGGGGCGTTCCGTAAGTTCGGAGGACCCTTCACGGCTTCTCTTTCCAGCCAGCATTTTACAACAGAACTGACTTCGGAGGCATTTTATTGCCCTCCTCCTATTCTGCCATCTCCTATCACCCATGTCCCCTTAGGACTAGAACCTTCAGTCTCTCCTGCTTTCCACCCACCGGACTGTATTCGCCTTCCGCTTCCCTTTCCGACTTTCCACAGGTCTTATTCTTTGGACGGCGCCTCCTCCGCCCCACCTTCAATGTTAACCCACACCTCCGCCTCCGCGGCTGACCTATTCTGCGAAGAAGTCCACAGCTATGATGTACATTACACCATCCTTCAACCTCTGTCACCAGACTTCCTCCCCTTATCTCCCAGATCACCTCCGTCTTTACGACACATTCCAGCCATAGTTCCGGGTATTACACCACTACCGGTCCAACTCCCTTCCACATCTAATAGCCTTCCTCTACCGGCCCGCTTCATCCAAGACCTTCCTGTACAGCGGACATTTCCTCTCCGGTTTCACCTTCAGTTTTGTAAGTTTTCTTGCCTTCCGCCTCCGCAGAGGAGCTTTCATGTACCTGCTAATGTTCTGTTTCCTTACCAAAAAAAAAAAAAATAACATACAACAAACAAAGACATCTTGAGACAACTGCCACTGATTCTATACCTTTTTCCTACCCTCCGCGTGCGGAGGTTCACCTACGCCTATCTTCCTAATGGCAATTCACATCTGCTCCACCACCAGACAGCGCAACGCGCTGCGGTAAGTAACCGTCAACGAATTTCAAACTACCGCCTCTTCTCAACCGTCGTTCTACGGCGCGCAACGGTCTTACGATGGCGGACTCTTCACTCTTCCTCCTCTAATGACTCTCAACATGCCCCACCAAGGTCTCCTCCAATTCAACCTGGAGGGGTCAATATTCCTTCACCTGTTCCCTGCAAGTGCCTGGGTTTTGCGCAATTGTCCACTAAAGCCAGAACGGACCCACATCCATGCTGCCAACGACATCGGTTATGCGACGGCCTGCAGTACAAATGCCGGATTTGCGTGCAGATCTCCCCGCAGCGATGGGTGCTTATTCATAAGCACCACCTCCTCTCCAAACAAAGGGCCGACAGAGCTCGTCATCAGAAAGCAGCAGCCTCCGCCTCATCGAAGGGAAGCCTTTCCACACCTTCAGATCCCACATCAGGTTCTCAACTCCAGTTTTCTGTTCCCTCTTCACAAAAACGCCCCGCTTCAGCTCACTTCTTCCGCTCCGGATTCTCTTTCCTTACCTCCGGATCAAAAGACACTCATCCCCTGTATCAAGAGCCATGCTGGTAAACAACTTTCTGTTCAATCTAAGCCTTCCTCCACTGATACGGTCCCGGCTATTACAGGCACTTCGGGATTTCGACCTGCCAAAGCCGTCACTTTTAAGAAATCTAGCATCCCTGGTCATTCTTCCGTCCGTATCAAACAGGCTCGCCACCGCCTTGCACCGCCTGCACATCATCCTCCTCTATTACCAATTCTTGGGAATAATCCACCGGTTGATTCCGATCCTGTTCTACAGTCTGCCGCCATCACCCATCCCCCTACGCCGGTTTTACACGACACCGTGCCTACTGTGACACCTCCATTGGCACCCTTCCCCTCTCACACGATTTTACGTGAAGCTCTCACTAGGGGCCTCCACCTTTCCGCAAGGGAGCACGAAAATCTTGATTTCAATATCGACTTCGCCCTCCCGTTTACGGACCAATTTGCTCGTGATTATGCTACCCTCCGGGCTTCTCTTGCAGATTTGCCAGCCCTCCGCCAGTCGGCCGCCATGGTAGACACACTCCGCGCGGACAACTCCGTCCTCCGTGCCACAAACGAGGCACTCTCTAATGAACTAGAGACGATTAATAGAAAATTCTATTCCCAGCGATTGAACTACGCTTTGATAAAAGCCCACTACAATTGGGTATCCCCCATTACTTCTTCACCTCCGTGGCGGGCGTACTACTGCGCCCGATCACGAACTAGACGCCCCCATAACGTGCCTTCTGTGATCAGTGCACCACCATCACCCAAATCTTCTAAGGAGGTCGTCTCTACCAATTCTCCGGAAACCGTACACCAGGATGCTCTTTCTCCACTTCCATCCCCATTTAACGACCCCTCCGCAACAGCGACTGTCTGATTCACGCCTCCGCTTCCACCGCCTGAACCAACAACCAAGAGTTCTTCTTTGCCGTCAACGTAGCCTCCTATTGACACCTCCGCTGCCCTCCGGCAGGAACAACCATTAACCTCCCTACCACCTGATGTTTCCTCCGTTCCTTCACTCTCAACTTCGGGTTCGCCATCCCTGGCCCCCCTTCATCAACCAAACACTTCAACTTCTTCCATTTCTCTTGGAACATCTCCTGCTATCCTTTGGCAACAAACAAAGGAGAATCCCTTACTGTCCGGCCTATCAAACTACTCAGTCTGGCAATATGACAACACTCAAACCTTTCTACCCGTTTTTCGCAGCCTTCATCCTAACATCCTAAGACTGCGGAGGGTGACCTACCTTGTTCCTCTTGCCGGTCCAAAGCTACCGGAGTACCGTTCAGCTTCCATGTGCTGCCTTAATAAGTTTAAACATCCACAACCTGTTCTCCCAGTTCGGTGAGACGTCCACCTATAACGGTCCTCCTGGATTTTATAGGTATTCTTCTCGCCATTACAAACGAAATCCTCCGTTCCATCCACAGAATACCCTCATCTACGCAGTAATTCAACATCCACACATCCTGACTCGGCTACTCCATCGCTGGGTCTTCATCCCGACAACTTCTGACAAACCAGGACCAGCCTCCGTTTTTTCCACCGAACACACAAGTTTGACCTCTGGACTTTTTTTCATCCTTTCACAGCAGCCTCTGTACCTGTCTCTACCCTCCGTTCGAACGCCTTCCTGCCAGACGATACAACAACTGGCTGCCGCTCTACCTCAGAATCCTTATTACCTGCGTACTCTCCGTACTGCCAGGCCCAACAACTTCCTTACCAACCCTACACAGCCGTCCTCCGGTCTCTTCTTTACGCCTCTACATGCTCACCTCCGCATCGGCATCTCTACCTTCCGCACCACAGCCTCACCTCCGCATCCGCATCTCCGCACAACAGCCTCCCCACAAGGTAAGAGGATTCATCTTTCCTTATTGATCTCTTAACCTTGTACCCATATGAATTGACCTCTGCATGGGATGATGTTATTTTTATCTAAACCTACGTCTCACTTAGCTTACCGTACCCCCAATCTCACTCTTGCCATGTGCATTAGTTACGTGAGCCTTCGCTCTTACCATACCTCCGCTCATGCCATGCCTCCTCCGCTCGCGTTTGAAAGTGGTTGTGATAGCAGACTGGTTTTCATCAGGACGTTTGGTTCCTGGGGTCGCCGACTCGTACAGCGGGAATGGGATACAGAGTATGAACGACACACACTCCGAACCTAGCCCTCCACCGAGTTACGAAGTCTGCTAATATAAAACAGGTAATGATATTTTCGTCGGCTATAAAAAGACTAAAATTGAAGGGCCTGCACCTACTTAATTTTAGTTTTAAAAATACCCGCCCATATCTGAAAATATACATTACCTTGACTCCCGCCCATGCCTCCCCACCATGAGCTAGGTTCTGGTAGGAGGAGAAATGATGATGACTGCCGCTGCGCAGTAGAAGTACGAGCCGGCAGGAAAGGCAACTTTCAAGTTCTACGGGAATATAAGCTCAAAGGAGGAAACTGCTAATATAAAACAGGTAATGTATATTTTCGGGTAGGCAATAAAAACTAAAATTAAGCAGGTGCAGGCCCTGCAATTTTAGTCTCTTACATTGTTCGGTGAAAAAGAGTTTCAATTTTGGGTTGGGGTTCAGATTTGCCTTTTTCGTCGCTTGCTAAAGTCATTGTTTTTATAGCCGACAAAAATATCCATTATCTGATTTAATTAGCAGATTCCCCCTTTTGAGCTTATTTCCCCTAGAAATTTGAAAGTTGACTTCCCTGCCAAGCTCGTACCTTTACTGCGCTTGTACGAGGCTGCTTATATAAGCCTTCGCGCAGCAGCAATTGACATCATTTCTCCTAGGGCGATCACCGCGAGTTGTCGTTCTGAGCTTCCCCACGTTTCAACGCTATCCTCCGCATACCTCCGCTCCTCATCCTAGTATATTATCCTGCCTTCCGTTGCTTTGCAACGGTTTTATGGATACTTCATCCGTCCCTTCAGTTCGGAATGACCCTCCCCCGCCCTCTCTGGGCTCACCGTGTCCTTCTATCTTTCTTCAAACGGCCTACCTCCTGCTTTGGCCGCCTCTTACGAGTGTGTGCCAAGTTTTTTTTTATCACAACATGTCATAGGACAGGCGGACATTCTTTTTTCCCTTCTTTCCGTTCCTCAGAATCAACTGGAAAAAGACATCCTTCCGCCTCAACGAGCCTCCGCATACCAGAGTGCTTTCCTCACTAGAGTTCCGTCTCCTTCCGTATACCGTCATGCCATTGTTGGTAGATGCCTTCCTTCCTATCCACTTCCTTCCGCACCACCGTTTCTCTTGGTTCCTAACCCAAGACGGCTTGTGTCATCATGGCATGGCGGTGCATGGATCAGTTCTGAGAAGCGACGGTCGTCGCCCTCGGTTCTCTCTACCCATTGCGCACTAATTCTGCGCAGCCTTTTTGGATTGGGTCGTTTTACCGCCTGCTGTCGACTTTGCCTTTCTTTCCCTCCAGCATTAAATACTGTTGTTGACTCAACCAGGTACGATGTCCCTCCACACCGTCGCTAACTAGCACAGCCGTCCTGTCTTCTAGACATTCCAGCGACGCAGTCCGCTCGTCCATTTTTTTCTAATTATGTGTCCCTTCGTTTCTGCAGCCCTCCGCCCCTGCGGAGGGGGAGCACGTGCACCCAAGTAGAATCGCCAATATTATATCGTCCCACGTTCCTCCTTCCGGACTTCGGTCTGTGACAAGGAGGGGAGGCACTCGCTACCTCTTACAACTAAGACCCACTGCACATTCTCTGCGCAGCCTACTTACGTTCCTCCATCAAAAAAATCAAAAAAGAAGGCCCAAAACGGTTTGTGTCATCATAGAAAATTGTTACCCCTCACTTCCCCTGCTCGGCCTCCGTCGACCGTACCAGGACGGGAGGAGGGGAGGGGGAGGAGATTGCATCTCAAGTAAGAACATCAGCATCACGTCAGCCCGTGTTCCTCCCACCAGGCCTTGATCTATAACACGGAGGAGGGGCTCTTACCACCTGTCACAACCTACACTGGCACCATACCCACTGCGCATCCTCCTGCGCAGCCTCCTTCATGTGTGACACCTTGGCCATCACGCCCCACCACATCCTGCATAGTTGCAGTTTGCGCATTGCTTATAGAGTTCAACATCCTCCTCTTTTGCTACTTTCTTGTACAGTGATCCTTTCTTCTGTAGCCACCACGCCGTTCACTTCGCTTCGCGAGCCTCCCACGCTCTCAACATTCTGTAGCCAAACATTCCGCTACCCAACGAACCAATACACCACTGACACGTCAGCTTTCGCCTTCCTTTCTCTCCAGCGTTGCATGCTATTGTTTGAATCAAAGTGGTATGATATCCCTCCGCACCGCCACCTCCTGCGCGTCCTACTGCGCAGCCCTCCTTTCTTTTTATTACAACCTTCAGCTATGCAGCCCGCTGGTCTTTTCTCTACCTTCAACCAGTGCAGCTGTACTACGCTCTGCCCCCCAATGGGGCCAATCCTCGTACCTCGACTTACGTCACGCTATTCCTGTTCCATACACCTCCCTTTCGCAGAGGATTCCTTCTGCTCCTTCGTTGATGGTCATTTCAGCTCTCCGCCGCTTCTGGACTAATGAGACCTCCCTCCGTGCCTACGGTGGAGTATGGTTCTTCTCCACCCTCCATGGATCCACCGACCCCTTCCACCGTTCCTCTGGAATGTCTCTCATCTCTCATTTCTCTTCGAGACTCACCGATGCAACGTGATACGTCCCATCCCGGCTCCTGCGTTCCCGCTTTACGGTCGACCATTTCGCCCTCCGAATCGGCTTCCTCACCCATGCTAGCCTCCTCATCCACGGATGATCCCTCCACCAACCACTCAGTATCCAAAGTGGAGGCCTCGCTACAGGTTTTAGTTTTGGCCTCCGTTTCAGCTTCCAGCTACCCTTTCAGCTTCCGCTATTGGGACAATCAACAACACTCCAACATTTGCGATAACTCTCCTCCGCAACGGAGACGTCCTCCTCGGAAATGGTTCGCATCTTGAATTAGATAAAGGTCATCCTCCACTTTGCCCAGGCCGTGGGAATTACTCCTTTCCGCCCTATAGGCAAGGGTACAGCCACCCCACACGATTGATTTGACACCTATCCTCAATCAGATTCCTGATGGCAAACACAATGTTAAACCTCGGTTCCGCGTTCTACCTTCCTCGAGCAGCGGTTCCCGGTTTTGTCATCCGCGACAATGACCGTGTCCTCCGACTAAGCCTCCGAGCTGCATCCTAAGCAGACGTCCTTGGTGCTACAGCCAATACACTATGCGAAAGGTTATATACTGACCCTCCTCCGGATGGCACTCGCCAGCTGGCTCTCCTTATCAACCAAGTGTTCCAGAGAAGCTGCTTCACTACTTACCACTCCATGAATTGGTTTTTCACGAACTCTCTTCAACTCCACGCTCTTACTCTGAAGAGTGGCTCTAGGACATAGCCACAAATCTATATGACTCAACCTACCATCCCCACACTACGCATCGCCAATGAATTTTTTTGCCTCCGCTCGTCATCCACCCTCCGCCAACGACCATGAAGATAGGAGGATTGACACCTTCAAGACGACTGGAATACAAAACTTTGCGATACCCAAGTCGGTTCACGTCTTCCTAGCATTTGGGCGGAAGACAGATCAGTTCAGATTAGCGACGTTCCTCGTCCTTGGTCTCCTCCCCATTGCACGCTGCCTCCGCACAGTCTACTTAAGGTGAATCGTTTCACTGCCTACTGTCAGCTTTTACCTTTCCTCCCTCCAGCATTAAATGCTATTGTTTCATTGGAAAGGGTATGATATCCCTCCGCACCACCTCCGTCTGTGCATCCTATTGCACAGCCCTCCAGCCGTTCCTCCTCTCCAACAGATAACCATCAATTTCCGTCCTCCGCCTTCTTATGCGGACGCTCCTCTGCCAGCGGATGATCCCTCCGCCTCCTACCGTGCCCTTCTTGCCGCACTACGACCACAGGCATAGCCCTGGGGTTTCCGACGGTTCTACAAGCACTCTCACCCTTCTATCTTGACAAGAAAATTCACCTCCTCCTATTGTCCTTTGGCAGCAAACGCTGCAGAATCCTTCGCTGTCTCACTTGTCCAACTACTCTGCCTGGCAATACGACAACGCCGCATCTTTCATCCCTGTTTTTATGGTATACACCCAAATGATAAGACTGCGGAGGGGGACTTACCCTGCTCCCTTTGTCGGGCCAAGGCCACAGGGGTAGCCTTCGGCTTTCGTATGATGCCATGATGACTTCCACACCTTCTCTACCCTTCCGGTCTGACGAGACCTCCGACTATGCTAGTCCTCAATACTTAGACATTATAACCATTCTTCTCGCCGCACAAAACTCAACCTGTTTTCATTTACTCTACGTTCCACCCTTGCTTCACCCTCCGTTCTTCTGTTCATCGACAAAGAACTGCCAAGTTACCTTCCTCCACGATTTGCCTTCTGGGAACTGAATTTCCATCAAACCGACGCATAGTTACCCTTCCAGGCTCTTCCTACTCATCCTTCGACAGCTTATGCAATCTCTACCTCTTCACCATCCAGTCTCTTCCTCAAGATCTTCCGTCAAGTCACCTTCCCACAAGGTAAGATGCTTCAGCACGTTTCGTTGATATCTTAGCCTTGTAACCACATGAAATCACCTCTGCATGCGATGTAGTGAGATATTATTTAAACCTTACTTTGTAAAAGAGCTTACCGCATTCCCCGATCTCACTCTTACCATCTCTGTTGTTGTATGCTTCTCATCATAATGCAACGTACTATAAGTGAGTGTAAGTGGTTGGGGCAGCAGACTGGTCTTCATCAGGAATTAGTCTTCCTGGGGATGCCGACTCGTACTGCGGGAGAACTCTGAACCTAGCCCTCCACCAGGTGACAAAGTCTGCTAATTAAATCAGGTAATATATATTTTCGTCGGCTATAAAAAGACTAAAATTGCAGCACCTGCACCTGCTTAATTTAGGCAGGCCTGCTAGGTTCTGGAAGGAGGAAAAATGATGTCAATTGCTGCTGTGTGAAGGCTTAAATAAGCAGCCTCGCACATGCGCAGTACAGGTACGAGCTCGGCAGGGAAGTCAACTTTCAAGTTTCTAGGGGAAATAAGCTCAAAAGGGGGAATCTGCTAATTAAATCAGGTAATGTATATTTTCGGTTAGGCAATAAAAACTAAAATTAAGCAGATGCAGGCCCTGCAATTTTAGTCTTTTTTGGTCGACACAATGGTTTGTATATTAGTTCCTTAGAAGGATGGCTTTTATGCCATGAAAATATAAATTACCTGTTTTATATTTAGCAGTTCCCTCCCGGGCTCGCGGCTCCCCTTCTTTGCGCATGTGCCAGCGCAAGCCTCAGTATATAAGATGCTTGCGCTGGAGAATTCATCATCTTTCTTCGTAGTGCATCACATCGAGTGGTTGTCCTTTTTTGGCTCTCCCGTTGTCTCCGGTCTC
>JAHWFP010259403.1:8182-22303 GCA_023313725.1 Lithobius niger | reverse complement strand
TGTTGGAAACTTTATTTGGGCAAATAACTAACCTAAGAATCGCGACATGCTCCACCCCCAAAAACCCAACAAAGGTCTTGCAACTTCACCTAAGTAGGACTTTCTATGCCTTCACCTAAGTAGGACTTTCTTTCCTTCTCTTCTGTCCGCAATGTCAGACATCTTCATTTAAGGGGGACGTTGCCCGGAGTATAAAAAGAACCTTCTGATCGGGTCTTTATCAGTCGGCGAAAATCACACTGGTGTGGGCTGTGTGATGATAAAAATTGGTTTTCCTCTAATTATTAACTGGTAGAGCTATTGGGTCCACTTAAATCACCTCTCCCGAGACAGAACGAAAGGCGTGTAACCAATGCTCACCTAATCTAAACGTTGCTGCATTACTTACACCCTATGGCAAGTTGTACAGACCGAAGACGTGAGGAAAACTAGCTAACTTCCACTGTGTACAAGAGGTACTTTTCCACTGCATACAAGAGGTGTATGAAAATTGGTTGTGTTAGCTTCCGTCAAAAGCTGTGAGATGAGTCCCTAAAGTTTCTTATGTACCTATCCAGTATCTTCTACATGTGTGTTCTTCATGAACTTGCTTCTATATCTTGTAGTGTATCTTATGCCGAGTAAAACTAAAGCCAATTACCGACTTTGATACACAGAAACCGCGCCTATAAGATTTCTAGTGGACAAACGTGTTGTACTGCTCTTCGTGACAAACTTCCATCGGCATGTTGAAGCATGACTGATCGTACTTTGTTATCTCTTCCTTGTGTTAATTCTACTACTCTTGCTAGTTTCCACTTTCCTCTGGGCAATTTCTCTTCTACTTGCAGAACTACATCATTTAACTGTATGGGCATCTGTTGTTGTGATGCTCTATGAACTTCGTGAGCCGTCCTCAGTTGCAGCAAGTAATCATGACGCCACCGCTTCCAGAACCTCTTCATCAACTGTCTTCGATACTTCCATCTTTTGACTAACTTCGAACTGCTTGGAATGTCAGTATAGTATGTCAAACTGTCTGTCAAATGCCCTCCTTGTCTACCAAGTAGAAAATGCGCTGGGGTCAAATACTCGTTGTCAGAAGAATCTTCTGTGACAGGTGCTAGAGGTCGATTGTTGACGACTGATTCAATTTCTGCAAGTATTGTGGTAAACTCATCTTGCAATAATAAGGCAGATCCCAGGGTACGCTTCAAGTGGTACTTTATTACTTGTACCATTCTTTCGTAAAATCCGCCCCACCATGATGCTCTTGGTGCAATGAATTTCCATTCAATGCCTAAGCTCGTTGCAATTTCTTGTGTTTGCGGACTGTTTAACCAAGCGTAGCTTTCTCTTAGCAATCTGTCTACCTTTTTGAAAGTTTGCGCGTTGTCACTGTATACAACTCTGCAACCTCCTCTTCTTGCCACAAATCTTCGAAAGGCCAAAATGAAACTACTTGTACTTTGTGAAGAAACACGCTCTAAATGTACTGCACGAGTTACCGCACAAGAAAATAAACAAATGTAGGCCTTAGTGACGTCATTCTGCACCTTGATGAAAACTGGCCCAGCAAAATCCACTCCTGTATAATAAAATGGGCTTGACTCCGTGACCCGCTCAATGGGTAAAGGTGCTTCAATCTCACTTGCAGGCTTAGCATTCCATCTTCTGCATGTCATGCATCCACGTATGGCCTTTCTCACCGATTGCCTACCACGTAACACCCATACATCCTTCCGTAACAAAGCAAGAGTAGTTTGAACTCCTCCATGGAGTGTCTTGAAGTGTCTGTCCCTAATAAGTAACTCCACTATCCTTCCACCCTTTAACAAAAACGGATGCTTTTGAGTTTCTGTAAGTCTGGTATACTCTAGCCTTCCTCCCAATCGAATTAGCTTTTCATTGTCTAGAAACGGCTTGAATTGGAAAATACTGGAATCTTTATTTACTTCTGCACTCTTCATTAAAGCTTCAAGTTCGCTTGCAAATTCTTGACCTTGACTGATAAAAATCCAATATTTTTCGGCTCCTTTAATTTCAGCGAAGGTTAACCAAGCTGATCTATTGACATCTCTTTTGCGAGCATTGTTTACAAACCGTCTTACCCATGCCGTTACTCGAACCAAGTGTTGCCATGAACTATAATTGTCAGAGTTCAAAATGGGTTCTGAACACACATGCAGCTGGGTAGTTAAACTACAAAGTTGTTCTTCCGAATTCAGGTTGGAGAAGTCTTCCTCTTGCATTCTTAACGATGGAACATTCCACTGTTGTTCTGGTAATTTAAGCCAGTTAGGACCAGTCCACCATTCTTTATTCTGAATCAACTTGGATAAATCTTGACCTCTTGTAATAACGTCAGCAATGTTTTGCTTGCTGCTGCAATAGTGCCAACTGCAGTTCTTGGTAATATTTCCTTGAATTTCTTGCACACGCCGTGCGACAAACACCTTCCATCTGGATGGTACATCTTCAATCCACTTTAAAGCAACCTTCGAGTCTGACCATAAAAATTGTGGAACTTCCTTGCAAGACAATGCTTCGGCGATACTGGTTGACAAACGACTTCCTATGAGGCAGGCCATTAATTCCAATCTAGGGATGCTCATAAGCTGCAATGGGGCCAATCTGGACTTGGAGGTTATAAGGCACGTGTGAAAGGTTTGCCCCTCATCCGTTGTATACCGGACATAGGATACTGCAGCATAAACTCTTGGTCCCGCATCACAAAATGTATGCAGCTGAAAATTCTCGAGACTGCTAACTCTTAACCACCGTGGAACCTTAATCTTGACGATTTCCTGCAATTCTTCTTTCCACCGTTTCCAGGCAGCTAGGGATTGACTAGGCATGACAACGTCCCAGTTAACCTTCAATCTCCACAAATCTTGAAGTATGCGTTTGATAATGACGACAAACGGTGCGATAAACCCTAAAGGGTCGAAAATTCGTGCGAGAATCTCTAGTACATCCCTCTTCGTATTTGAATCGGCTTGGATTGCTTCCAACAGATTTGTGTGATGCAAACTTAAGTCGTCTGACGTAGTATTCCAAGAAAGTCCTAAAACTTTATTCCTTTCTTCTATTGGTTCTTCTGCTGAGACGAAACCCCTAGAAATCCACAACTTGCAAAGTTCCCTGTCATTAGTGGCCCATTTTGTGAACTGCATACCTCCCTTGGCCATTACTTCATATATCCTTGTAGAAAGTGAAAATGCTCTTTGGGTAGTCTCTTCACCAGTTAGACAGTCATCAACATAAGCTCGGTCTGATACGTGTTTACAGAAGCTTTCATCACTAGAGGGATGAGTCTTGACGTGATGACGAATTGTTGCGGCTAGAAGAAACGGACTGGCTTTCATTCCAAAAAGCACCCTTGTCATTCGAAACACTTTCATCGGTGGGGTGGTTCCACGTTTCCACGGAGTGTCTGTCCAAAGAAATCTTGTGGCGTCTCGATCCTCTGGATGCAAAAGAACTTGCAAAAATGCCTTGGTAAGATCGGTAATAATTCCAATTTTATGCCATCTAAATCTCAAAAGTAGCTCAAATATCGACGGATTGAGATTTGGTCCTGCACTCTGACATCTGTTTAGTGAGAATCCTCCCTCTGGACTTGCTGACGCATCAAACACAATTCGAGTTTTCATTGTCTTCCTGTCATCTTTGATAATGGCATGATGTGGCATGTAATACACTACGGGATCATGCTTCTCCAAAGTTACTTCCTCAGCATGATTGTTGTGAAGATACTCGAATAGTGCAGACTTGTAACGTTCAAACAACTTAGGATCCCTTTGCAATTTCCAAAGTAGTCGACGCAATCGCTCTAGAGCAACTTCAAAATTATTGGAAAGTTTTGACTTATGCTGATTCCATGGAATACGGACTTGATACCTTCCATTCTGAAATGTAGTAGTTTCTTGAAAAAAATCCAACACTTCGACATCTTCCAGTGTTTGTTGCAACTTTTCTTCCTTAGCCAGAATGCCACTGTTATCAAGCTCCCACATCTTGGATAAGCTGCTTTGCAACGTGGAACTCTCTTCCAATGGTGTAGCTATGCACATCGCAACTGTAGGAGACAAGGGTCCATACATTGGAGTACTTCCCTGCAGCATCCAACCAAATACGCTTTGTGTAGCCATAAGCTTGCTGCTCAATTTCTTCATTTGCCCCGTCATTATGCGCCAGTAATAATCTGCTCCAATCAACACGTCTACAGTAGTAATTTCTCCAGGGCCCATCCTATGGTTCCAACCAGCCTCACTCTTGTACTGCAGAAATCGTTCAATCAAACTTGTCTCCCACAACTTCACACCATGACAAATCTCAGCAACTTGTAATGCAGACATTTTCAAATGGACACCATTGCTCCCAATCAGAGTGAATGGAATGACTTGACTTCTCTGATGCTGTTTACCTCCACCAAACGAACGAATAACGGTTTCTTCATCACCACTAGCTGGTAACCTCAACTGCTGTACAAGACGGGAAGATATGAAAGATCGTTCAGATCCATTGTCCACTAAAATAACGATTTCTTCCGTTCCCTTGGCATGCTGAATCCAAACTCGCATGGTTTGCAGAATGGACACATTTTTTGATCCCTTACATACAGATGAAGCTGCTGATGCTATCAAGGCAGACTGCGACTTGTTATTGCTGCTTGTGGTCACACTCTCTTCTGAAGTGTCACGTGGTTCTTGTTGCCCTCTTCCACTACTTACAGCCAGAGTAGTGGCTTGGTTCTCCCGTTTCTGACATAGCAATGTATGGTGCCTTACGGAGTTACAAATTCTGCATCGAATTCGTTGGTTGCAGGCTTTGGCAAGATGATTTTTCTTTAAACAGAGAAAACAACGACGAGATGTGGCTAACGCTGAACGACGTTCCTGGTTGCTAGTGTACTTCGTGCATGCCGTTGAAGTATGTGTGTTGGCTTCGTTACAAAAATAACAGTACGACTTAAACTCCTTGCGATTAGTGTCCTGACTAGCGACTTCTTCTGTAGTAAGTAAGGCTGAGGATGACTTGAAATTGAAATCTTTCTTGCGTGCAGCATCTGATGTAGGAACACCCTCCTTTAATTGTGCAGTGCTGTATGTAAGCTCGATGCCCTTTAATTCCTCTTTCACAAAGTCCACTAATACTGTCAAATCGTAAACTGCAAGACCTTTGTTTTTACGATGCCACTCACGCACTATAGGATTTGGTAGATTTCTCAAAAGAATAGGACATAACAACGATCCCATAGCTGTAACGTTTTGACCCAACACTTCTAGAGACCGAATGTGCTTCTGGAAATCTTCAATTAGTCTGCGAAGTTCCAACCCCGTGTCGATTCTTGTGACTTTCTTCATTTCCCACAACTGTCGAATGTGCTCGGATACTAACAATTGCTTGTCACCATACTTCTCCTTGAGTAATGTCCACGCAACATCGTAATTGGCAGCCGTTAATGACAATCCTGCAATCGTTAAACTTGCAGACTCCTTCAGTAAACCACGCAAATAATTCAGCTTGTCCACCTTTGCTAAATCTGGGTTGGAATCAATTCCAGCGGAAAAAGCATCCGAAAAACGTTCCCAGTCCGCTACTGTCCCATCGAACTTTGCAATTTGTAGCTTTGGCAACTTTGCGCTCTTGGTACCACCAGTTTGAACGTTTGCCGCTGGCCCACTCTTCAAGAATCGATTTGCTTGCACCTTCGAGTCAATAATCAAGTCATTGAATGCGTCATTGTTAGTAACTTCGGCGACCACATCAGCGGCCGAACTTGCAACTTCTAGCTGTTCGTTCACCAGCAACAACGCTGCCTCCTTCACCTTGATTTTCTCTAACAATGACTCTACCAACAACTTGTCATTATTAGCTATTGCCTGAGTAACTTCGTTAATTAGCTTGCTTAGAATAGGGCGACGAGCTGCCCGACTATTCTTTAACTGTGCAAGATCCATGACTTAAAGAACTGGAAACGAACGACAAAACTACAACTACCAGTTTCAAAAGGAAAACAAGTTACAACCGAACCCAGATCGACCTTCCCCCTAATGGGGAAAGTCAATCGGATGCCGCAATAGCGACACTACCACTAAGAGGAGTGAGAAGGGACATCCTAGCACGACTACCACCAAACTTTCTTCCAGTCAAATTCTCAGCAAACCCAAAGGACACAAGATCAATTCCCCTTCAGTTCCCTCTACCATGGAACGATCCCCTTTTCCCCGTTCCCGGGTTTCGGCACCATGTCCGGAAACGGCAGTGAGAAAGCTATGAGACTGAATCAAGTTAGGTTAGGGTTTGGGTGGGGCTTACGTACTAGACAGCCTTCTACATAGGTTGTCCTACGAGGTGTAGCGATTATCTTGCTAACTAATACGGCAAGGCTACGTTATCCTCGGTTCTTACTCTACTTAGTTGCTAAGGAGGAATTAGGTTTGCAGTGGGGGCATACTCACACCAACCAAAGTCCAACCGAAATTGCTACTGCAAGAAAATCACATGTTAGTTAACACCCAACTTCCCACATTCAATGCACTTACACCATGATGGAAAAGTCCTAATGAGGCCCAAAATTAGCCCTAGAAATCCTTAGCCTAGTAGGCCCGCATTTAATCCTAAAAGTGTCCCTGGCCAAGAAGGGAAGCAGGAGGCAAAATTGAAGAGATGTTGCTGGTTTGAACCCAGCCGATGAAGTGAAGTTTATTTCCTCTTCAATTTAGCATTACAAATTCAACAATGCTACATATACACATTCTCGAGCTCATGCAGCACGAGTAATCAATAACTTTTATAACTAGTAGACTTAATACATCATTATCACCCCTAACGAGGGGAATTTAACTAACTAACTACATGGTTAACGTCCATCGAGATACAAAACTTCCCGAATAAAGGCCCACTCCTATGTGGATCGACCCTACTGAATCTAGTCTAGCATCCTAGGCCGCTCCTACAACACTGTATCTCTTACGCGTGTTCCCGTGGTTACACGCGTGGTTACACGAATATTATAGTCGGAGAATTCTCGATTTTGGACGGTAAGCCAATTTCTTTCTTTTCTTATTTAATAATTTATGATGAACAAACCGTGTACTTGTTAAATTATAGTCACAAAGGTCTAAACTAACGTAACCATAAAACTATCGTAACTCATAAAACTATCGTAACTATCGTAACCCTTACTAAGCAAATTGCTGTGAACTAACTGATCGTAACTTAACTAATGCACTCGCGATTATGGCTAAAATGTTGGAAACTTTATTTGGGCAAATAACTAACCTAAGAATCGCGACAGTTGAATATTCATTGAAAACAAAACAGAACAGTACATGCTGTTGCAACACCCGGCTGTTTGACGCAATAGAAATAACACGAGTAACAATAACATGGCCGAAGGTGTGTTTGAGGGGGTGGGGAGGAGCTTGATATTACGGAGGGAGGGGGTAACTCCTCACTGGACCAGGGGGGGGGGGGGAGGGTAGGCACCACTGCGCTCAAACATGTTGTTTTGTCTTTTCCCTAAAGCCAATCGGCCTTGCCATCGAAGGCTACTTTCCTTTAGTTCTATTTAATTCGAACTCCAGCAGTTGTAACAGGGTAACAGACAGTACAACCGCGAGGCTCTAATTGCCGAATTACATCCAGCAGAGCCGCCATATGGTGGGCGAGGACAGCGCGTGACGACACCACCGATGGCCAGCCAGCGTCTCGTATCCATGACAACAGCCTCCCAGTCTGCTGACCACACGTAACCTTGGTTTCTAATGAAAGAAGTTTGTTTTTCGTGTACCCGCAATAAGTATTTTGTTTTTTTTGTTAGGGTTCAGCACCACTGTACACGAGTCGTAGGAATAAGTTGGCCGTAAAAACGATCGACGCAATGTAGCCCTGTTTTTAAATCGTTTATAGATTTATACACTTGGTTGTGTGGCAGGGCATGGAGTATTTCCTTCCACCTTCTAGATTGGGATAATCCTGATTTTAGATGGGGTAATTATTCCCCTGTTATACCTCAAAAACGAAGCAAGGTAGAAACGTTGTCTGGAAGCAAAATATCAACACGAAACACATACCGGACTGGGGAGCAACGATAATCGTGCTTGTCTAAACCGTGCGCAACGGCTGTTTGCCGTGACGTCACCATGAGTTAGCCAATGACGAACGAGAACAACGGCTGTTTGGCCGTCTGATTGGACTACCCCAGTCACGTGATATGCACGTCACAGCAAACAGCCACGGCGTGTGGTATAATCACGTCTGGGTATCAGTACGAAAACCATGTTAAACAACGAAGTAGATTACTCAATCTCAACCAGAAAAATCCTAATTTAGAAAGGTGGAAAGAAATACCCCCGTGTCCTGCCACACAACCAAGTGTAAATATTTTTTTTTCACAACTCAACAAATTTTTTTTAAATGTTATGATTCTCTTCCACCCGGAGCTATTTATGGTAAAATTGCAAGAGTTGGTTGATAGAGTTTGGCGTCTCTTTTTTTTTTTTTTAATTTGTTAGGCTATGTTTGTGTTTTGTTATTTAAAACTACATAATATTACTACTTGTACTACTTTTAAGTCATTGACATTCGATGGGCATCTGGAGGCGAACCGAAATACGTACCCATGTTTTTGTTTGTGTGTGCTTTTTTTTATCCCTGACGCCGGCCCCCATTGCTGCTGGGCCCCAGCTACAATCTGAGTTTATGGTGTGCCATAAACTGACGTGTTCATGACGGCACACATCCATTGGAGTAGTTTTTACCAGAATTTTTTCGATAAGATTGTATGCTTGGCACTTTTAAGGGCTGAATCGGCGTGTTTTCAGGAATAGCCTTTACCGTTATTTTTCTTCACAAAACTGTCAAGCATTAGATACTTAAAACCATTGTTGCATCATATTTAGCAATTTTCTGTCTTTAACGTACCATCTAACTGCCCTATTTGAATGCTGGTACTGATAACTGGTAAATTCTATACCACGAGCCATCGCTGTTTGCCGTGCCGTGATGTCATCGTGAATCAACCACCGACGAGCGAGAATAGCAGATATTTGGCCGTCTGAGTGGACTAGCCCAGTCACGTGATACGCACGTCACGGCAAACAGCCGTGGCGCGTGCTTCAAGAGTGGCACGATGCAGACATTTTTTATCCCGATATAACTTTTAAAATTATCTCAATAATCGATAATCTCTCTACGAAACAAATTTTGAGGCTGGAATAACCATTTTAGTTTTGTTAATTTAAAAAATAAAATATTTGGTAGAAACCTACAGTGCAACCTCCACGAATGTGACTTGTCCGGTACTCGCCATTTGGCGAGTAGACATGAAAATGCACTTGACATTCTCCATTACTTCCTCACCATACAGAAACAAATTAGCAGCTCTGTTGCTACTTAGTGCTTACACACAGGGTGGTCCAAAAAAACCACCCAAGCTTTTCTAAGTCTAACTTTTCTAGTTAGCACCCCTCAGAACCAGGAGAGGAGAGAAATCCTCTTGTTTCATTAGATTTTATTTGTCCTCTCCTGGTTCTGAGGGGTGCTAACCAGAAAGGTTGGACTTGCAAAATGTTGGGTCGTCAGTTTTTTGTGAACCGCCCTGCATTGTTTAAATTAGACTAACTCCCCTATCAGCTATTAGTGTCTAGCAATAGTATTGCACGCTTGGTTGGAGAGCCCTTGTAATTCAGCCCTCAATGCCGTAAACTGCTCATTTCTACCTATTACGGTTTCCGAGATGGGACAATTTAAGCATCGGGGCTAGCACGATATTTCAATAAATCAGAAAAAGTGCGATACGAAAATCGACGAAAATTTTTATCGCGATACAATCGAATTATCGATGATCGTGCCACCCCTAGTAAAATTCTTCAGATTATTACCGACACTGTGTAAAACCAATCACTGGGTTATCCCTACTTTAATTAATTAAGCAGACTTTCTGCATTAACGACTGGGTTTATTGTTGTAAAGGTGGTGATCAATGCAAAGGTTTAAGTAGGTTAGTCTGAGCGCATGATCACTGGAGTCTTCAAGCTCAAAGTCAAAGTCAATCAGTACATGCAATCTACTCTATGCACTCAGGCCCAGTTGCATGCCACTACAAATTGTGCGAAAAGTCCTTCAATAGTAGCCAATCTTGCTAGTCCTGGATATCTAAATTCGTCCCGGATCCAATGACTGCCGTGGACATCTCGTGATGATGACTTTAGCTACAACATCCAGAGACTGTTCAAAACCTGCACACAGTTTCCATTTTTCTGTTAGTAGGTTTACAAAATCATCCATTGTGACTCGACCGGCGGATTTAGCCATGCAGCACAGTACCGTAGCTGAGAATTGTAGGGCCCCCCCTGCAATGTTATTGCGGGGTGAATTCGGAAATTTTTGGTAGTTATTGTAGGCTACATTTTTCGTGAATTACATTTTTGCTTGGTATTTTTAATTCTGTGTTTTTTTGTTTTTTTTTTTCTTGGGAGGGAGGAGAGAGTAAAGGTACATTTTTGCTTGGCGAGCGTTATTTAAATTCGAGTTGCTTCAACACATTGTAAATCAGAGGACAAATGCATGAAATGCACACAAAAAAAAACAAAAAAAAAACACCAGTTTCATATTACAGGCACTCCACAACTGCACGGTTTAGTCGGCCGACCACACAAGTTATCATTTCCACAGAAATGAGAAACCTCCTTAGGAAGACGTACGATACGATTGGCTCAAAATTGGTAATCACTGTTCAACACAAACAAGAATTTCGTTATTATTATTATTATTTTTTTTTTTTTTTCATTTTGTGTATATTATGGTTCGTATAGGAACCAAGGACACGAATTGTTGTTTTCTTCAGTTTCGCTGGTCAGCTCAATCATAGTTGCGTTGCCTCATAAGACGAATCAGCTGGCGATGCAGCATAATGAAAGACAGTCAACCGCTTTGTTTTGTAGGGAAGAGGGTGGGGAATTTTGACGATTTTGTTTTTAATGTGGACTGTATAACTAAGAAAAACTGCAGGCAAGTAAATTAATATCATGTAGGTTTTGAGTGGGTCAGGCAAGCATTCTGTTTTGTTCGAGCTAGCGGCCTGTGTGTCTATAATAGTTATAGTTATAGTTTTTTTTATAATAGTTTGAAAAATTCTGTAATTAAAAACTCAAATTTTTCTTCTGCAAGCTCGGAATTCTGAGACCCCCGTTTGAGCGTGCCCCCCCCCCCCCCACCTTGCGGGGGCTGCGGGGGCTACACCTACGGCCCTGGCAGCACACCGTTACTATTGCTTGGAGTTGGTTGACAACCAGAAAGTGTTACATTTTCTATTTCAACCTAATGATAAAAAAAAAAAAAAGATTTTGACGTGGTAATGTTTTATCTAAATCGTCCATGGTGTAGCTTGCCATGGAGAATTAAAGGGCAATTACATCCATTTTGACATGCATGTTTTACTTTTGTATCACTTACACAATAACTGAACACAAGAATTGCGGCAGGAATACATTGCGTACGCCCATACAACAATTTAATTACTGCATCACCCAAAACACGTAATGGGGTACTGCCATTGTTTCGCGCGAAACAACCGAAATTAATGCCGACAGATGGAGCTGCCCTGTTTCGACTCAATCCCGATGAAAGCCCACTGAGATAGCTCTGTTGGCTGTGAGTATCTCGAGCGTCTTTTGGCCTTAGCTGACCACTACCGGCCAGCTAAGGCCGTCGGAGGCCTGAGCTACTCACAGCCAACAGAGCTACCTCAGTGGGCTTCAATCGGAATTAGAGTCGAAACAGAACGGCTCCATCTGTCTGCATGTATTTCGGTTGTTCCGCACGAAACAATGACAGTACCACATTACGTGTTTTGGTGATGAAAGTAATTAAATTGTTGTATCGGACGTACGTAACGTATTCTTACCGAAGTTCGTGTGTTTAGTTATTGTGTAAGTGATCCAAAAGTAAAACACGCATGTCAAAATTGATGTAATTGCCCTTTAAAGTTATGCTGACACCATTGTTAACCAATTCGATTATTAGATGTATCTGCCAATACTGATCGATATTAATTTGCTCTTGGTAAAAAAAAATAATAATAGCTGATAAAGCTTTCTTCGAATATCCAAGAAAAAAATGATACGAAGTTTAAAATTTCGTCAGATATTTGCTCTTCAAAGGAGCCTAGTCGGTGCCAATGATAAAAATACTGCAACTGCATGTTTGATTTGTAGAATTCCCAAGCTATCAACTCTGCAAGTGTAGGAAAGTGATCACACATGCATGCTGCATTTTTATATCCTTAACTGTATGTACTTGCTAAACTTTACATTTGAAGCTATGGTAGGAAATCTGAAAACGAAAGTGCTGATGGCATCGGAGTAAATCAGACGAAAACGATTCCATGATTTTGTACACATACCAAGGCCGCTTTTTTATAGTTGTATGAACCACTATGCAAACCTATCACATGATATGTACGGTTGCATTTAGCAAAGAGTTAGATTATCTTTAGCGAGAGTGCAAGGTTACTCTTTTCGTGAGTGGAAGGTTAAGCTTTCAGTGAGTTTATGATCAACCTTAACAAGTGTAAAGTTACAAGGACGGAAACCCAAAGGCTCAACAGGAATTAAATAAATACAGATGCATACCTTTAAACCTGGAAACGTTTAAAAGGAAACGTCCATAGGCAGCATTTTTTTTTAAAAGGAAATGTCCGTAGGCAGCATTAGTGGGTTCGATTCCCCACTCAGGAAGCCAGACATACAAGTCCAGAAGGCAACGTAAATAGGTTTGCATCTGTATTTATATAAAGTTACACCTAGCATGTGTAAGGTTGTAGTACCTAGCAAGTGCAAGGTAACGCCTTACAAGTGTAAAGTTATCCGTAGTGAGTGTAAGGGTAAACGTTTCCCCTATAGCTTGGTTACATCAGAGATGATGTATATATACTCCCAGATGTGGGTGGCAGCTGAGTTGCCACAATACAAGGGTGTAACGTTACACCTTTTTATTTTTTACTGTGTAGGTCAACTTAATAATGTAATTTTTCCTAAGGCACGGAGGGATCAGAAAATTACAAGTAAAACCACTGGCTCCCTCTGGGTACAATTTGCTGAACCAGTAATTGTTTTTTTCCTCTGCGTAGGAGGTTGCTGCAGTGTCGGACTATTCTAAATCTATCCACTGTTGCATTCGCTCAAATAAATTCTGAAATAGGCTTTGTTAGGCCGTTAAAATTAATTAAGTGGTCATCTCGGGAGTGGTACTAAAAAAATATTGTCGCGAGCCGGTGGTGGTGGTGGTGTTTTTTTTTTTTTTTTACCCAACACAACAAAATCAGTAAATTTACATTTTGTTGTAGAGTACAATATCTGTGTTTTAATTACAGAGTGGTCGTTTGAACGACGCGTACATTCGTTTCGAGCCGTTCATGTGAATGGAGCAAAGAGCTAATGTGGTCATCGGCTCCAGGTTATGTTTGTTGAAAGTGCTGATGCGTGATCGGATTTTTTTTTAAATATTTTTAGGCAATGTCATAAAAAACGTTTCATGCGCTGAGAAAAAAAAAAACCATGCGTCCGCTCCCGAGAACCACTTAATTAATTTTTAGCGGCCCTAAAATATTTTTTCCCATTTGTTTACTTTGTCGTTATGGCCCCACGGCGCACACCCTTGGCTTGTTTCCGCAACTCAAGTGCGCATGCGCGTGAGGCCGGATGAGTGGACGGGGCAGTACCGCAAGACACGACACGCCCTTCGTTTGATTGGTCGAATCAATACGATTGGACATTTTTTTTCCCCCGAAATCCCTTTCATTGGTATTAGTTGGAGTATGTGCGAGGAATTTTGCTGTTTCAAGATGGTTAGGGCAAAGAGTAGTCAATTTGGAAGAATTTTTTTTCTTTACTTTTTCTTTTTTCCTCGCTTCATTTTCTTCCTTTTTTTTCCTTGAGTCGTGCTAATTCGACCAGCTTTCGCCCATTGATAGCCAATAGACTTCCATTAGGCGCTAGCACTGATCGCAAACTGCTCCCACAATTGTTGTAATTAAGTTGGTTTCGTCTTGATGAGCTCAAAGAAACCGTTCCTCTTTCTCTCTAGTCTCCCTCCCCCACGACCGGTTGCCTCTCTCTCGCTCCGCAACCT
>JAHWFP010259402.1:70901-111561 GCA_023313725.1 Lithobius niger | reverse complement strand
GAACTCCCAATATACCTCCAACAATCGATGCATTGTATGACACACAAACGAGACTTTCAAGAAGTGGTGGGAAATTTGGTCCCATCAATCAAAAATTGTAAGAACCAAATTCAAAACTGGATCTTCACACTGAGCTGTACGTAACCTTGCAAAGTCGTCATTACCCATGATTCCCTTAGCTGTTACATTAGAAGACGAGAAAGACAGTCAATCACTGTATTTGAGACAACAGACTTTTATTTAATTGGAAACTAAGAAATAAGAACCTTAATGCCCACCAAGAAAGTCGTCCAGTAGGGTGTCTTGCCTTTTTCAATCACTCAAGTGATGCATGATCGCTAATAACCAAAAATTTGTCTAAATAATTCCACAGCCCAGAGAATAGCAAGTGCCTCTCGTTCCTACGTACTAAACAACATTGTTAACCTGCTGTAGACTGTTCACGTCATAAATGAGCACTGGACCTTCGATGCCCTCTTACTAGAGTATTGCACCAAGGTCAGAAGTCGAGCTGCCGCAACGAATTGTCAAAGGCTTAGTGAAGTCAGGTTGAGCTAGGATTGGTGCAGTTACAAGTTTTATCTTTGAGGGTTTAAATACTAGCTGACATTCCGGAAACCACTAAAATTACTTAAAGATGACCTAAGAAGAGAAAAGACAGAAACAGCAATCGTAGAATAGGATTCTATGTAACATCTAAAAAAAACCTGTCATCCCCCAAAACACCTTGCCTCCTGCAGGCCAAAGCAAAACCAAAACCATCCTCTTTTTATGGAAGTATGGAAGTAAGAGCGGTATATTGGGAGACGTCCAGGTTCAAATCTCAAACAGGGCCCCAATATCTCGCTCTTACTTCCACACAAAAAGAGGGTAGATGGTTTTGCTATGCCGAATTAAGTTAATGAGGACCAGTTAAAGTTAGTGCTTGCAGCAGAGAGATCCTGAGTTCAACGTCGAGCTATCCTTAAAGAAAAGGAATGGTAGCCTTACGCTAATGCCACTGAAGTAATCATATACATACCACCTTGGAATCAACTAGTCAGCAATAAAGACAAAAAAGGGTTTACTTAGTAAAATAGTGGGAGACATTTATTTGGGGTTAAACGACGAAATACGAGTGCCGCATTAAACGATTATTGTCGAACAATAAAAACATCTTTAAAAACTATCGTGGTCTGAGAGCTTCCAATCGAGATGACTGAGTTGACATCAGTTATAATAAAGTTGAACTCTGTAGCAAATGGTTTAGTTTATTTTAGACAACAATAAACTCATCACAATATTGGTAGCCAGCAACCATACTATTCTTGTAGAATGTGATCACAACACCGAATTAACTCTTTCCTTATTGTTAACTGTTCTCAGATGAGATTAATGAAAAAATGAGCACTTGTGCTAATTTTTGTCTTAAGTTTTTCCAGCACCTTAAAGCCAGAACCACCACCTGTTTGCAGAAAATGTGCTTGACGAATCCTCTTTGTTCACAAGAGAGCTGAATTTACGCAATAAAATATTTACCAATTCGGATTGACTTTTTCATAATATGAGACTACATAGATACTACACTAGTACCATGCATTGTCTAGAGCAATATTAGCTCTGGAATTGTAGGCAACTGTTGCAGCTCCACTGTATGCATGGCCATCGTCCGTTGTCGCAAAGCCCATAAGTTTGCACATACGAGTCGACCACCTCTCCTTACAGTCAAGCCATGAAGCAGAGTGCCACTCTAGTAACAGCTCATACATGTGAGACGTGATGTCGCCCATGCAACAGGAAGAAGGGGTGCAAAGACCCTGGAACATCTCAACCAATGCACACAGGTTTGATTAAATAAGGGTGAGAAAAATTAACATTAAAATTAATTAAATTAACTAAGATTAGTTTAGGCTCCACAACCGTGAAGGGAGAATGCTACTCCAAGCCAAGGCCGATTGGGGTGAAATCGTGTGCTCGCTTCCTGACTCGACACCAGTTTATGTGCGTGCCGTAAAATTGAAACGTTTTGGTGTTACTTTCGTAAAATAAGGTGATGACGATGTTGAATCAACACTTGGAACCCGGAACGAAATCCACTGCTTCTCTCCCAGACAGCATTTTGTATATGTTTAGAACACGGACAATGGACACTGCTAATGGTAAATAAAACTTTTTTCTTACTGTTCACCATCTTCGCAACCTGAATAATATCTTCATTGATCAGTTGAGTACCAAGTTTGATGTTCTCGAGCACATTTACCACATCTAGACACACGCTAGTGTGTCGTGCCAAATTAAGCAACAATCATCACAATAAACATAACAACAGTTCAATTGTCGAGGTTGTAAACCATTGTAGCGCAGCGTCGTAGCGTTAGTGTCTTGTATCTTGAAGCATAGTTGGGCACATTTCAGGTACTTGGGGAAAAATAATGCGGTACAAAAGCTTAAATTGTGTTGAAATCGAGAGCAATGACCCACCTGACAAAAAGAACTCGTGTAGGAATGCCAGCTAAGCTGCATTCAATGCAAAATCTGACCCTCAACGTTGTAAATGTGCTAGCTAGCTATTTCGCTCATCCCCATGTTAAATCCCATAGGGTGATTAATCATCGACACCGAGATTACGGGGAAGCTTCCAGCTAGGAAATTGGACGAATGGGTTCAGTACAATACGAACTGCGTACCTTTTAGGGTTTGGAGCCTGGGGGCGAAACAGGGCTGCGTGGGAGTACGAAAATATTGTTAATAACCGTTGTTAGTATTGTCGGCATGGTCTTTCATTGGACGTCCAAAGTTCGGACAATGAGAACGTGGATACTGACGTACGTGCTTGGACACACTAGTGCATCATGATAAATCTAAACAACGTTGCAAAGAAATTGTATTCACGTCCAATTCACGAAAAATAAACCAACTGTAAAAACAAAGCAAAATAAAAAAGCCAAAAACTGGTAAGGAGGCCAGTAAGTTGAGGGTGGTTCGGCCCTTCAAAGGAATGATATCAAAACACCAAAACTAACTAAATAAAACAAAATCACAACAAAAAACCAAACCAAAAACCCATAAAGAGGTGACTAAGTTGAGAATGGTTCGGCCTATAAGCAAAAGGTAGTAGCAAATTGTTGAAAACCAATTTCTTGTAGACGTGGCACTTTATAGTACACATCTGCACGGCAGATGAGTTAAGCCAATACACAATTAAAAAGAGTGATATCATATCTAAAACCAAAACTGGTAAAAGGGGCTGCCAAGTTCCGAATGATTCGGCCCTTCAAAGGAGTGATATCAACACACCAAAACATTCGCCAACTTAATCGCACCTAATAATACTTTAAACGTTAAATTAAAACTAGAACATTGCTACCGAAAGTAGCAATAGCCTAGTTTTCATTTAAATTTCGAATTATTAAGTGGTGCGCTTAACTTGGCGAATGTTTTGGTGTGTTGATATCACTCCTTTGAAGTGCCGAACCATTCGGAACTTGGCGGCCCCTTTTACCAGTTTTGGTTTTTGATGATACACAATACACAATCAAGTAAGGATTTAGGTTATTAAAAAAAACATGAACATTGCTACTTTCAGTTTTTCCTTTAATGTCTGAAATATTAGTCGAGCAATTAACAAAGTAGTAGCATAATTTGCGTATTGTGCTAGCAATTTCACAATGTTAGGAAGGGGGGGGGGGCAATAACATAATAGTTGGCAGTCTGGGAATGAGCTTTCCCAGTTGGGTTCTAGTGCCGACCCCTAAACTTTATTAATGGACGACGAAATGTTACTTTTTCGTTTTGGTATTATGTAGAAATGTTAGTCATTTAAACAGAATGGAAGTTGATAACAATGATTTTCGTGATGTCTGTATGTATAAGCCTTGACTTTTAGATTGGACGCATTCTAGCCTTAAGCCTTTGTCTGTTTTATTCCTTTACTGTCTAACAGTAGTAAACACCCAAAAAAGTTTACTAAAGACCTATTTCTTTGGATTGTCAAGGTAGGGTGGAGGGGATCCTAGAGCTATGAACAAGATTCTTGACAAAAACTATATTTGCTTTGGCTAATCAGAATCGTGATATCGGGAGGAAAATAAAGTTTTTTTAGTTTGCTCCTGATGACATGCACATGAAGTTAAAATTTTATCGACGACACGTTAGTCGCATATGTTCAGCGCTAAATTTCCACCGGTTTAGTTCTGGGCACGTTACACTGCCAACGTGAAAGCACGCCTCAAAAGTTAATGTATGTAAATTGCAAATTTATAGCCATTACGTCTTATGTACTTGAGTTGCAGTTCCTAACGACGAACCTCTAAACAAAATGTGAGCCCAACTATCCGTCAGTGCTCTTCCCTTCCCTCCCCCAAAGCCTTGGCAACGTCACATGACTGGGCGTTTGTAGGACGAACGAAAAAATAGCGGGTCCATATGGTCAGGTGGGGTAGTACATTCCTATCTCGTGACACGTTCGCAACTAGCGGAGCTTTTACCAATTTTAATGGGTAATATAATGCATTTCTTTAAAATTTACTTATTCGCATTCTGATATATTTTGATGCTTTTATACCATTCTAGTTGTTCCTAGATTTTGTGAAGTGTCACCGAGTCCATGGCTTTTCTCATTCGTAGTATCTACGTAAATATTTAGAACTTAGTGATGTCGTAAATTCTGAATGACTGAATCTGACTAACTGGTTTGTAGTGATTCAAGACAAGACGTAACTATTCTTGAGCTTGCCGTTGCCTCGACTCGCACACAAGGAATATGAATCTTGTGTCGACCTTGATTTCTCGTTTTTTTGCAATAAAATATATTCAGTTTTTTTTTAATTCGCACTTAATAATCGGTTTGTTGCAGTACCTTAAGTGCACTTATTTAATAGTAAGTAGGTGTATACGCATTAGTAAAACTGAGCCAAAGTAATCCCCCCCCCCCCCCGAAACTCCACATTACCAACAATAATAACACACGGACAGATTAACTCAAGGGATGTGTTGTTTTAATTACATCTGCCGTCCTGGCCTGCGCAAGTTCTATTGGGCAAACTCTAATATTTCTTTGTTGGGTGTTTTCGTTTAGCTTGAGAGTTGTCTAGATTCAGTAGTAAACATTCATGTACAAAAGCTGAGGGGCGGTGGCCCCTGCAGAATTTGGTTTTAATTTTAGATTTTTTGTTTTTATTTTGATGTGCGTATTCTGCAGTGCCATCCCTAATTCTCTCTTGGGTCGGAATTACCACAAGGATTACTTGCATTCATTTTCAGATACGTAGCCTTGTCATCGATGGCGTGTCAACTCAAGTCTAACAATAAGTATAGACCCTCACAAATAGACCTCAATCTCGATTCCAGCGAGGAACACCCAAGCAAGTACAACTCAAGATTAAACGATTTGTTCACGATGTACGCCAAAAATGGTGATGAGTGTCGGAATCGAGGTCACGTGATCTGCAGACGCAATGTGGAACTGTGGTTACACAATTCGAAAGTCATGGCTCTCTTGGAACTGTCGCCATTGGATCTGGAAGACTACTTCTGTCAAGTTTCACCGTGAGTAAAAGTAGATTATATATATGTAAATGGGGGTTAGGACAGTTTTTCTTTCCGGAGGGAAAAAATTAATATTTTTTCTGTTTTTATTACTTGGTAGTTTACACCATCTTCTCCATACAGATAAACATGTCACATTAGCACACAGGCAGCCATTACAAGATTTTTTCTGACCGTGCACTACCAACATTACTTAAGAGTAGGACTGTATTCAAACGAAAAGAAGGTAGGATATTTCGTCCCAGACTAATCCCCATACTGTTCATTCGCTAAACTGCAAGATACCATAACTGGGAGAGACCTTTGGCAGCTTCCACTCAGAACTGTGTGTGCGTCGGGGAGCATGCTTAGCCTCCCCAATCCGAAGTACCATAAACTCGCTGCCGGAACACACCGATAATGAAATTCTGTGTTTGCAATAAGAACTGTATGCTGTTAGTTTTGCTAAAAAAAAATGGCAACGACACAAAGATTCCGATAGTCTGGGGACGAATTGTCCCTGGGGTGAAAGTTCTGAAGTACGTGGGAATCGAGCTGCATCTTTACTAAAATTCCAGCTTTCAGTACTGACGTCAAACAACAATAGGGTGGGTAGAATGAGATACAGCAACGACGCGACTTGACGAGTACTGTACTCAGGCCAACACACGACCCAAAAAAGCGGGGGAAAAGCGTGCAGCAAAAAAAGCACCATCGTCATAGTGTGAGGTCACATAAAACTAAAAGTGAGCAGCAAGGTTTCGTTTGGTGCACGACACTCGAGGAGACAGTCGGTCCAGTCATCTGCAACATCACCATGCTAGAGAATCCGGCTGCTGCTGCTTGTGGAATACCACCCACATCCAATGATGACACGTATTGGTGATTTTCTGTTCATTATAGCAATTTTATCACAAGATTAGCTTCCATCAACGAGAATTTGGAACCTATCTACAAGTATTTTACTTCCTTGGCTGACCAATGGGGTTTTTTAATTACCATTCAAGAGTTCTTGGACCAGGAAATCACTGCTACTAAAGCTAAATACTCCCAAGTTGAAGTCGAAGTTTAAACCCAACCGGGCAAAAAAGCCCAAATCTTCCAAGCCAAGTAAAACACATTCTCCTATAAAGATTGAGCCTTATTCCTCATGGTCCTGGTTGAGAATCATCACCTAGACAGTCTTCACCTCGCACCTTATTGACGTCCCATGGTCCGTTATCTAAATCTAAAATTAACGAGCTCTTTGAACGAGCTCGTGGCAATCAGAAACCTGTCTCGTCTCGACATGATCAGCCTCTAAGCTCTGAGCACGAATAGTTTGTTGCTGCTGCTACTGAAGGCAACTTAATTATGTTTGGAGGTGGGTCGACCGTTCTTCGATTGATGTCACCCTTCCTACACTAATGCTTCGTACACCCTTAAGAATGAGGAGCCCTCGGGTATCCCTGTTTCGTAACTCCTTGAATTTTATTTAAATCTTCCGCGGATGACTGCCATGAGAAGAACAGAGGTCGAGACCATTGGCTTTGGGTATGGCCTTAGTTATCGTATCCCAAGGAAACATTTTGTACTAGGACAATCATCAAACTTTCTACGAAACGGTGGGATTCTCGGAGGGAAAGGTGACTCTTTAGAACTGGCCAAGGAACTTCCTCGGCCCAGAAAAGCGAATTGGTTTTTCATACCATTCGGCGAAGGCACAGCAAACCCGAAATACTTTAAAACCTTCACCTAGTCTTGAGTTTTTGACCTCCGAAGTTAAACTCGATTTCGGCAAAAACATGAAGATTTCGAATAATGTTGAAATTCAGTCCTTCATTCTTAAAGATAATGATAAAATCCTACATTTAGGCCTTAAAGCCGGCTCTCAAGCAAAGTTTTTCACACTGCTGTCAACGCTCCCTGTGAAAAACTCCATCAAAACAAACTCGGCGGAAAGAAAACGTTTGGTGGTTTTAATCAATGAAGTCTTCAAGAATGCCTGCTTCCTTCCGTTCGAGGAATTTGTTAATGGAAGCCCTTTTCAACTCTTTGGACCAACTCTCAAAATGATTTGACGAAACACGAGCTCTGCAACCAACCTATCCAATAAAACGGACACCTTCTTTACAGGGTTGGTGCCCAAACTATCTCCTTGTCTCGATGTGGCAAGGAAACCCATAGCAGAGGAACCACAGCCTCACCCTCAGTGCATCTATACAAATACTACTCCAAGCAGAACAACAAGAATGACTGGCCGACTAACAAAAACAAACCCTCACGAGATGTACAAAACTCAAGCTGATACTACAATCAGCCATCCTTTCGTGGTAAATCTTCCGTTCGACGAACAGGTGGCAACAAGAATCATTACTATAGCTCTGAGCAAAGAAATGTTACTCCCTCCCCAGGCTTCCATGACAAATTTAAACCAAGACAATGACTGGGAAGCCAGATGGTATCACACACTCCCGGTAGAAGGTCGCCCAAGACATTTACCTTCCCTTTTGGAGAACGACCGTAAGCGACCCCCTAGATTCTATCGACCATCAGTAGGCCATCGGGACCACTTTCTTCACCCCTTGGAATCTCACGGTTCCACTGTTAGAAAATCTTTAAAAAAAATTCAAGACCTCTTTTAAAGAAAGGTGCAGTCACATAACGTAAGTAGCGTTTGCTCCCGTGCGTCTATAGTTCAATCTAAGGCCAAAGAAATCGGGAGCAGAAAACTGATCTTCAACTTGAAACCATGAAATCGAAAAATGGAAACCCTAGACTCCACCCATAAGTTAGTCAAACAAAACGACTGGACAGTCTCCATCGACGTCGACACAGCATGCCACCACTTATGGTTTATCTTCAACACCAAAGTTTACGAATTTCATATTTTGCCATTCGGCATCAACACAGCCCCAAGAGTTTTCACCACGGTTCTATAGCCTGTTTCAGCCCATCTTTACCAACAGCAAATCCATTCACATGCCTACCTGTACGACTGGCTTTTAAGACAAGACCAAAATGTGCTCTAACAAAATGTAGTCTGCACCGTAGATCTTCTTCACCACCTGGATTTCGGAATAAATTTTTAAAAATCAAGATATCATCAGCTCGGTCCTTTCTCTTCCTGGGAGGACTATTCGATCTTCCTCCAGCAGCAATACTGCCTTCGCTGGAACGGATCAAAGACCTCCTTTTTCAGTCCTCAATTAAGCCTTAGGTCGTCGTACCACTTCTGATAGACAACATCAAGAGCCATTCAGAAAACTCGAATCTTTTGCCACAAAAGAAGGAAAGGCTCCTCCACCCAAATGTCGGCACCTTGAACTGCTTGGGTGGCTACTGCAATCAGATTTCTCAAGGAGATAGGAATTCTTGAAGAGCAAGCCATTAGAATCTCGAGCAAAGCAATCAGAGACTCCAACAGAATTTATGACAGTCACTGGAAGAAAGGGTTTCATTGATGTCTCTAGCAGAAAACCAAACCAGTCGATACCACTTTACCAGATCATTTAAGCTATTTGTCGGATCTTTTTGATTCAGACTCGGAGGATCTGCCATCTTAGTCAAACCACCACTCCGCCTTAAACTTTCTTTTAAGGCAGCAGGAAATGAAAATCTACTGGAATACTATCACATTTCAATTTGGAATGTCTTGCTACGTGTCTTGCTTCAGGACGCCAACCTCCTCGACATATTATGGGGTAATGTGTGTATTCGTGTGACTGGTACGTAAAGGCTGTAACGGAAGATATTTAGCCATATCAATTATGGACTAAGATGCCAGGAGAACCAGATGGTTCGGATGCCTTGCCTACGTGTATCTGCACCCATCCTTTGCCCCAGAAAAATTTCCATACTTCCCACACCCCCGCACCCCACTTCACGAAGAATTTTTCTTATCTATGACCAAGACAGAAGGACATGTCTCTCCTAATGGCAATTTCACTGCATCAACTGATGTGACATTCGTCGAAGAACAGAATGGGAGTGAATATTTTTACCAGAACACCTGTGGAGCCGTAGGAATGAATGTAAGGATTCCCCTAAGTGATGAAACTTAAAAGGCGTGCCACTCCTATCTCCATGATTTTTAAAGAACAACTAGAACCGTCTGGTTGTTGGCGGAGCGAGTGAGCGAAGCGTAGCCAAATAACGGACACAAAATTGCAAAATGTTGGTCTGTCCGTTGGTTGCACATTTTTAGTCCGTGTGGAGCCCAAACGAAAAATCTGATTGGAGTGAAATTTGCTACAGCGTTTCATACCCTAATTAGTACTGCTGAGCCAAAATTTGCCATAAATCAAACAATTATTACTGTAGAAATTTTCGAATTTATTTCTATCACTCACCGTTGTAAATTTATAATCCTGAATGGTTAAGGAATTCCGACGAAGCATACACCACGCTAATGGTAGTCAAGTGAACTATCAAAAACGTGGCAAATTAAATTTTGGTTGCTTCTTTCTAGCTAATGAACTTTTTCGAGGTAACTCAATAAAATATTATCTATTGACCGTTGCATTTAATCACTACAGGAACAAACGCAACCATAAAAAAACAAAAGGATTCCATTAACGACACACGTTAGTTCATTTGAAAAAAGAATGCTTGGAGATTATACAATTCCGCATGGCAACTAAAGTGGCATCTACACTAGAGATGGGAATCCCGAATATGAAACCATAATTCATTGCATCAAGGCCATGCGGTATTATAAAAAAATAGTTGATAATACACAATTCCGCATGGCAACGAAAGTGGCATCTACACTAGAGATGGGAACCCCGAATATAAAACCTTAAATCGTCATATCAAGGCCAAGCGGTATTATAAAAGGATAGTTGACATCAGCTAAAATATGAAAGCACGAAACAATATGCCTGCCTCTCTCAGTTTATGGATTCCAGGTTGCCACGGTAACGTGAAGCTTCGAAACCAAAATCCGTGTTGCATCGCATGAAGGATTAGGCTTAATCTCGAACCGCTGTTGTAAGCTGCTATACTTGCGAAATCCAATCGGAGATAAATATTAGGCCTGACCCGTAAAAAGTAGGCCTAAAACCTAAATTTAGGTCTAAAAACTAACAATATAATAGAGATCGTTGTTGCAGTGCGTGGTAAAGGTGTGTGGCTCAACATTTTTGTTGGTGGCGGTGTCAAGTCTTATACCAAAGCGGTATTGTGAACCTTTTGAATCTTCTGACTATTAATAATAATAAGCACATTTACCACGGACGTGGAAGGGTGACAAAAGGGGGATGACCCACTAACACTGCTCCTGGATTATGAATAAGTGATAAAAGTGGTAAATAATCATTGGGGCGCTTCAAATGCTTGTCAAGGGGTTTCCTACGGAGAAGGCGGCAAAACCTTGCAAGGGAGGGAGACCCAACAGTCGCCTTGCTAAGGTCATTCCATATCGGTAAAACCCCGACAGACAAAATGGGGTAGGCCAGTTTCCAGTCATGGCTCTGGATGCACATCAAGCGAGGTGCAAAATCAAATAAAAGATCAACCCTGACAAGGCCCCAAAGAATCTTAAACGACCAAGAAGATCGAACCAGAGTCGACGGAGCTCCAACAACTCCAGGTCAGTTCTGCGCAGACGTTCACCATACCCGAGGTTTCTATACCCTAGTAGACTTTTGTAAAGCGGCGCTGGTCTTTCTCAACACGATCGATATCGCCAAGCAAGTATGGGGACCAAACAGGAGTGGCATATTCTAGGATAGGACACACGAATACCTTAAACGCACAGACCTTAGTAGGGATGTTGCCGAAGATAAAACAAAGATGTACAATGGCTGATCGAGAATAAGCTAGAGCGCAGATTTTCTTGAAATGAAGGGATGGTTTCAGGTTGACGGAAAACCACACCCCAAGATCGCACATTTCATTAGCGAAAGGAAGTTTCCATGACCCGGAAAAAAAAAGATAAAAAACGTCGCACGGAGGACTACAGCAGACACATTACACGTATACCAGGAAGCCAACAAAGCAAAAAAAAAACGTAAAGAGCGAAGCACGAACTCATGTTATGTTGTTAGAACAGCAAGTCCAACATGGTGGCCCCCACAGTCAGAGCAAATCTTCAATGAAGCAGCACACTAAACAGTCTCACAGACGACAGCAACCACAACCACGCCGCAATCTGCGACTAAACACGATCAGGGTGCATTCATAATGATAAAAAAAGACTCACCCAGTGAAGTCCAAGCACGCACAAACGAAACGGCAAACGAAATAATCGGGAGCAAATCATGCCTGCCAACACTAACCTTTGATCTCCCCTTATTTATCGTGCCTGTCTTCGCTCGGGTTTTGTTTCGCCCGTGTTTGTTTATTGTTAAAAACTATCGTACTGAAGATTGTTGGCTCGCCTTATTATTTTAATATGCTGACTATGACTACATTTTGCACAGCAGTTCCTGTAAACAATGTAAGAATTGCCAGCGGCAAACATGGCCAAACGTGCTGTTTTATTTGTACTCGCGGGGATGGCCCACATCTTTCGTGTTGGCTGTGAAAAGAGGCTACAAATAACTAAACAAATAAATGCTGGAGCAACGAAAGCTTGTTAACGTAAATTTGATACTTAGCGTTGACCTATATTTAAAAAAAAAGGCCAGCAAAGAAGAGCAGTATGTCACACCAAAAGGCAGACAGCCAACTTAGACCATTCAGTATTGAACCCAGATTTTTAAGGGGCGTTAACAAATGTGGTATCGTTATTAAAAACTAAAAAAAGGCTTGAAATGAAGATCCGTTCACTCCGCCTACAATAGGCCCAAAGCCTGTTTCCTAGTTTATTAATGGTGTCCTCCACAGATATCCTCTCCCCAACCATCACGTCAGCGTACTGGATACAACCTTGGGATCTGCGATGCTAGATGCCAGTATACTCCGACATTTAGTTCCCTGGTGAACTATTTCTCTGATCTAGGAACACTCACAGGAGCAAAGCCAGTCTAAATTGGGGGCAAGCGTTGCCAGCTTAAGAAGTCAAGGAAGTAGTTCGTTTAAGTCTGCAAGCTCTAAACGCCTATGTATGCAACCGATAACCGCACTACTTCTACTGCCTGTCGAATTTAAATAAGGCCTTATATTTACTAGCAGTCGTACCTGTCTTCGCTCTGGGTTTCATTTCGCCCATGGTTGTTTCCCAGTTTTTGATCAGTGTTGCCTGAACGTACAGTGCGACGGGCAGCTTTTTTCCTGTAATACCCTCCCTTTCTCCAATCCTCTCTCCCATCACCCCACCCCCCTTTCTCGTGTCCTCTCCCTCTCGTCTCCGTTCCCCCCTTATATACCTCCCCGTTCTCTTCCCCACCCCTACCCTCCCAATTTGTATATTTTGTAGCATTAGAATGCAAGAGAGCTAACAAACACACTGCCCCACACATGGGCATTTGCTGTTCAGGCCCTTCTCCCCACTCCCAGTTTATCGCTTTGGCTTGAGCAATCCGTACCGTTTGAAAAATAACTGTCCTTCGTGCATGACGTCATTTAAGACATGCCTCTGCGAAGACCGCGCAGAACAAATCGTTAGTTGAGGCAACAATGTGCCAATTTCAACTTCTTTTCAAGGCAAACAACGTACTAGTTCCAACTTCTAGCCAAAGAAGTGAGTCACTCGCCCATTTTCTTTGAAGGGGTTCCCTTTTCTGGGGTCGTCGTTGCCTTCATTTTTGCTATGAGACTTTGCTTTGGTTCATAATGAGATTTAAACATTACGATTTAATAAGTAACTGTCCAACTAGTGTCTCGTAACGAATATTAAAACATTTTCAATAAAATGTGAGGGAGGGAGGGTGGTGGGCGGGACCTTCAAGCCCTTGCACCAATGCCATTATTAACTCCCTCGGCACTACAATATTCTTTGTAGCTCCAGTCGTTTGCGCCGAATTTGTCCAGTTAGATGGTAGAGTACCGCTCAAAAGTAAATGGACAAACACAACAATAGTTGTGCTGCTCCAGCCTGCTGCTGTAAAGAGTACGAGCATTTCCATTGTTCCAAGAAATAGCGATAGGAGTGAGCAATCTGTATCAAAATTAGCAGTATGTTAACAACGCATAAAAGGAGTAAACTATACAAGTGTTCTATCTACCAACGTTCGACGTTTGACACACCACGAAGTGCTGGTGCCAGACAACTGACGAAGCCCAACGAAATTTAATACTGCAACTCAACCGAAATGGTCACTGAACAAGTTGGCTGTAATTTTCGCACTGTGCCGACGATTGTTCGAAGTGCTAAAAGTGAACTAGGATTACTTATGAATGCAATTTAATTCTGAATTACTTTTCACTTCAATTGTGTTTCACTTGTTCTTGTTTAATGAGACTTCAAAGCAACATCCGGCCTGCCTTATAACCTTCCGCCTGCCTTATAACAGCCACGCGCCGATCGCATCCGCGCATTTACCATAGCCAAGGTCAACTCAGACAGTAGCTTCGTTCCTCGCTGCGAAGAACGCAGCTACTGTCTCAGTTGGCATTACGCCTAATAGACAAGCCAGCGTGAACGCATTAATTGTGTCGTCAAAAAACCGGAATGATTCTTGTATTTTAAAATCACAATTTATAATTTTCTAGACAAGTGTCGTATAATTTTGTTTCAGCGGTCTATTGGAATATTTAAATTTTACTGTATTAGTCTTTTAGATGTTTGATCTAATAGTAATTACTAGCAAACGATTAAAATTAGTACTGCGCACATACAGATAAAACTTCCAGTTTATTGTAGGCGCCCAAAGGATCATATACGTTCTGGAAGAACGTGAATAAAGTTCCCCAATATTCAACAGAAAATCTCCCAGGTTGCGCGGCTTGGCTGCTGTGTGCGTGGGGGCCCTAACGGTATGTAAATAGACCTTTGGGGCCGTATTTGATGTGGAGGATCGAGAAAAATGGCACTGGGAGGTATATCCCTTAACTGGAATAAGTGTCACTTTCTTGAAGATTGCTGTAATTCAAAACTTTAATTAAAGAAAATCAATTAATTGGAGAACATCAGCTTTAAATAATTATAGCTTGGGTGATCACAGTTCCGGCCACAAACTTGGTGGCAGTCATTTTGGCTATGATATCACTACTTTCTATGGCGAAAACTTGATCGTTCCCTTTGCTTTCACAGTCTTCACTGGTTATTAGTTCAAAAGTTAAATGAAAAACTAGACCATTGCTAGCAAAGGTTAAATTTTTCCTGTAGAGCGTCTGAAATATTATTTAGTGGAATAGAGTTTGGCAATGTTTTAGTAGGTTGATATCATTTCTTTGAAAGGCTAAACCATTCTTTAATGGGTTACCCTTTCACCAGCCTTATTTTTTTGATATGCTATCACTTTTGTTTCAGTAGAATAAATAAGTGAATATTAGGCCGTTTTAAAAAATTATTTCTCGAGCCTTGGTGCGGATAGACGGTTTTTTAGTCTTCCGTGCAGTCTTCTGTACAGTTTACAGTGCAGTCTTCTGAAAGCGGCTGAAACGACTATAACAACGACTTTGTATGTCTGTTCGTCCGTCACTTTTCAACTATGGAACGGAACAGATGGCAATCTGTTTTCAGTTTGTCTTTTCGTCCATAAATTAGTTTAAAAAACGGAAAGTTAAAACAGCTAATAAACCTTCTCGACGTAACTCTATGAAATTATAGCATTTGATCGTCGCATTTAACCCCTACGAGAAGACACGCAACCGTAAAAACAAAAAGAATTTTGTACACGACACACAGTAGCGTCATTTATAATAATGTTGACACCTTGTTGCATGGATGAATAGGCCTACTCTCGAACTAAATTCTCCTTTAGCAGCTACTTACGAAATTAAAACGGCAGGTAACGAATTAGGCCTCAAGGCAGAAAATTCGGTCTTAAATCACGTTGCCGCGGCAACGCCAAATCTCTGCACCATGTTGCATGAATGCATAAGTCTACTCTCGAACTCAATTCTTCGTTAGATGCTACTTATTAAATTTAAATGGCAGCTAAAAATTAGGCCTAAAAGCTGACAAGTATGTCTAAAAATCTATAAAACTAGGCCTAAAAGCAATCACATTTTTGACCTGCAATTGTGTTTTTAGATTAGCCTATAATTGTAATAGAGATCGCTGTCCCAGTGAGAGATAGAGGTGCGCGCCTCAATATTATCGAAAATGTCGAAGTGTACAGAAGACCGGTGACGGCTAGGTAGTCTCTGCAGCCGCTTGTTTTATTTTATCATTTATTCCATTCTCACGCCTTTAAAAGACCCTCGAAGTCGAAGTTTTATAGAATCTAAATGCTGTGCCACATTTTCCTTTAAAATGTCCAGTTGTTTGCCTTCTTGACCAAACGTGCTGTTCTAATACGCTTTTTTTGGGAACATTAAAATGTATTGGAATATCAAATTGGGTCATTTTTTGGAGAAGTTATGAAAAAAACAAGTATCGGTGTCGATGCTGCATTTCTGAATAAAAAAATTAAAAAGGTTCTGCGAAGAGGGGGGGGGGAGGGGGAGGAAGGTTACTCCATGCGGCGGGACTTAAGATACAACTATTTTTTTAAACGGCCTTATTTTAATTAAATACGCTGCACGGTGGAAACTGGCTTGGATAACTATAAAATCGAATGAACCAATTGTTACTACTTCCTTTAAAGCGAAACAATTACAAACGAGTGTGAAATTCAGTTCAAATTCATTTTCTGATGTTCGACAATTTTTCCCAACGTAATGCAAAAATGAGGCTTCGTTTTGGGTTCAACAATAAACTTAGAAAGTATTGGCGCTCCATACCAGCACAGCTGATTACCGAACGTCGGCTCCAGTTTTGCTTTCTATTGTTGCAAGCGCCTGAACATAGCAACAAAGGTTTATCCATTTACTTTTGAGCGGTACTGTACATGCTAGCGTGTTTCGAGATAGGCTAACTCCAATAATAGTAATTGCAACAATGCTTTTCCTACTGCCAGTTTGCATAATTTCAGCTTCCTCGTTACAGATTATCAAAATGGCTTTGTATCATCTCTTCTTTGTATCATTTCCATTTTTAACTTCCATTGTATCCCTCTTCCTCCACGAAGAAGCCATGTTCCTCCTCCCTTGCTTCATGATCTCTTCTTTTGTCTCTTATGAGTAACAGCTATTTTCTGTTTAAAATTGGACCGCTATTTTGTCTGGGTTCTTGATGTCCAAGTTAAGTTCGTCATGAAGGATCTGTATAAACCTCGTTTATAGCAAGTGTGTATTGCGTTGTAGAGAGACAAGACAAACAATTCCATGTGGAGAACACGTCAGTTGGGAAGAGATATTTAACCGCCAAGTTAATGAGAAGACCGAGGAGCGTGTAACCCTCTGTAAGATTGAAAGATATGGTGAGGAGTAACGTGACATCAATCGTAGAACAAAATGAAGGGCCCTACAAACTTTACTCTGACTGGAGAGGTGGCTTACTGAATTCCATTATATAATTTTCGCTGATTGCTTATTTCCAATTTCCCTTCATATTATTTACAGCGATTTGTGTCTATTTATAATGTTTTACGTCGCACGCTATCTTATTCTGATTCCATGTCGTTTTTTCTTGTTTAGTCGACGCACGGTTATGTCTCGCGCTGTTTAGTCACGTGCTCGTATGTCTTGCATCACTCTTACAACACTACCTGTCGACGACACTTGCCCGAACTATTTTGTGCGGCACCCCAATGTTCAGCCCTTTACACTGGGTTGTTTTAGGTCCCCTAATCACCAAACCGTGCTTTTTCCTGCGGGCGTAAGTGGGGCAAACTGTACGCATTTATTAATATATTGTACGTAAAGGTTATTAACAAAGCCAGCTCATGGCTGCAGGTGACAAAAGTAGAAATTTCCAAACGCTACATGTAGCAGATTTGTTACGGAAACGGGACAAAGAGTGACAAATTTTCTTAATGAAAATGAAGCTTGCTTTGGATGGGATTTATTTTCCGTTTTGTTCCTACGCTGCTATCTTCGACTGTGGACAGCACGGAGTAGGGGCTGTTATATCTTGTCCCAGCATATGACTGATTACAACATTTAACGTTAGATTTTAGTTCAAAAATCTAGTTGGTTTCAATAGAAACTTCTTCCTCTTTTTTTGTTTAGTTTAATTTGTCATGTGACAGGGAACACCACTTCAGGGTAGCCTCACAGCAGGGGCACCTGAGCCGTGATCCGGATTTTTTGGTTCGAATCACGGAAATCCTACCTAAACCGACTTGTATGCTACTGAAGAATTACTGAATTTTAGTGTAAAATGTTTGCTACTGCGCTGTTGCTACCATTAATCATTACTTCTGTATCATTTACATCTATTTCTTTATATTGTTTTCAATGTCTTTAATTTTTCTTTTTCAGAAACGGCTATCTTAGGTAAGTACAAATTTCTTATGTAACCAGCCTCCTTTGCATTGTTTAGCCTGAAACTGTGAGGCACCGTGGGACATTAATTATTAAAATAGAAAAATATTTCCTTACATGTACTAATTATTTTTATAATTTTTTTCTCTTTACGTATAAACTTTTTCTTACGTACAAAAATAATTTTACTTGCACGCAAAAACTTCTGGCTCAGAAAAGTTTTTGCGTGTAAGAAAAAGTTTTGTACGTAAGAAAATTGCATCCCATTGGCTACTGGCTTTGAAATGCCACAACATCGCTCCTGTTCAACATAGCTCTGTAGCAATGGTGCTTCCGAATCGATGAATCGACACAATGCTGGATTGACAAATTAAAGAAACATAGGCTGAACAGCTCCGACGGTAAGAATTTTATTTGGCTACCTAAATGACTAAACTCAAACGACAATTTGACAGAATATGCGCAACTTTTGTTGTATCTGATCAATAGATGGCGTATGCTCGAGTGCAACTTAAAATAGTCTTGCTGTTACGAAGGTTAAACTGTTAAGTAAAAATATGGTAATGCAAGAATATTGTCAATGTGGAAAATATTTAAATCGTAGCATTCTTTATTTAAAAAAAATTTTTTCAGAAAGTGATATCTTTGTTTTCTAAAGAATGAAGCGGCTATGCAGAAATCTTGTATTGTTGTGAGAAATCCAGGATGTAAGAATGTCTTTATAGAAAGGGTTACATTGTAAGAACAGTTTAGAAACTTCGAGGTTGCAGTTTAAGAGGAAGCAGAGTCCATCGTACTTATTTAGCTCGTTGCTAATGATGCACTGCCATATCTCCCCTTCAAAAAAACGTTTAATCACATCAGTTTCATGGTAACGTTCCTAGTAATGAAGACTGGCACCTTAATGCCACCCCTATCATAGTTTTGAGTTAACGAACAGTAAGAAATTTTGGGTTGTTTGTGCGCCCGGATAAACTAGCCTTGTTGACCTTATTTTAGCAATGTATAGAAATATGCAAAACAGAGGCCATGTGAACAAATTTACTCAGACCTTCAGCCTTTACCAACAGTGATCTTCCAATATAAGTTAGTTGGTGAGACAGCCAAACGTTATTCTCGTAAGCATGTTTTGGAATACAGTGTTAAAATGAAATTGCACCAGATTGTTTCCAGTGTTATTATTGTGATACCAAGGTATTTAACATAATCGCTAACCCTAAGGTTGTCAGGATTGACCGGATTTGCTGTAGCAACTAGGAGTAAAGTAGTTTTTTCAAGATATCGTTAAAGCCAGAGCAGTTTTTAAATTGCTTCAGAGCTGCACTAATAGCTTTAAGCTGGTTTACATTGTTATTAGCCGATAAAGCTCTATCATCTGCATATTGAAATTTTTACCACATTGTTTTCACAACTTCCCCTGATCATATGCTGGTTTCGAATGTAGCAAAAAAAATTCAGTGCAGTAAGGGTAAGTTCCCTACTGCCTATTTTTTTTAGATGCCCTTTTGGTAGATGAAATTACTAAAAATTTTTTAAATAAAGTCATCGTTAAAACAAAGGCTTTTTGAGGATCGCAATAGGAATTCAAAAGTCCAAACCTCAACAGGGACAGTGAATTAGACACCTATTTTCTTTAGTCCTATGACTGCAGAATCGCAAAAATAGTACCTACCTTTATTTACATCTTCCATTGGCTGTGCTGGTTGACCTTCTGATTTGTGCTTCTGCCCTTATTTTTTCCAATGGTGCTCCTCCCCCCCCCCCCCCCCCTCCCTGAAAGTCTAAGAGTACCAGTGAATGAAACTACGAAATACAAAACACAGACAATTTTAAACAGCAAAATAGAATCGTTTGCAACATTTATATCGATTTAACGAAGGTTGCAAAACTGCGTCATATAGGAAAGCCAACATGGCGGCATGTATCTTTAAATTACACATTTTGCAACTAAAAACAAATAATCAACTAAACTATTGTGAAGCCGTTTGGTGGGGGGGGGGGGGCAGGTTATAGCCGTCTAAAGGTGGGAGGAATAATGGAAAACGAGAGGTCTGGGAATTCAGGTGCGGTAGGGTTAATTCATTTGCCAACTCTCCCTTCACACGACAAAAATCACCACTAATGCTGCCCTCTTAGTGTAATATTTCTTAGTTTATTAATAAATATTAACATAAAATAAATGCTCGACATAAATCTTGCTAAACGCCAGTTAAGAGATAATTGCAGTAAAAATTTGGACGTGTAACAAACATTCAACCACCAATTCATGTGTGCGTGAACTCTCTTGAAATACGATTAACCAACAAGGCAATCGGTGACAACAGTAAAACCACGCTCTCTAATTTATCATGGCAGCAACGAACCAAGTTATGGCACTGGTTTAAGATAATACGCATTACTAATAAGCCACACGAAACTATAGCAGCGGTAACAAAATAAATACCAGCCGGGAGAGGCGAATGACAACAGTTCTAACAGCGCTACGTGATTTTCTTTTGACCTTGCTCAGTCATTTGCCAACGATGAATTCACTTGATTACGTGACTCGGAAAAAGCCAACATCCACATTTGCGTCAGTTCGATTTTTTGTTCCTAACGACAGGGCAACACCGGACACACGCAGGATAACTTGTAATAAGTGACACTTCTTCTTAACTCGTAATTCGGTGTCAGCTCTACCGAATATAATAATGGCAGCACCACGCCAGACACTCGTTGGCTAGCTTTCAATAAGTAACTCGATTCTTCATAATTCGTAATTCAATGTCAGATTTGCCAAATATAAACCAGATGCATGCTCATTTACCTGCCAAAAGAGTACGTGCATTGTCTCGTAGAAGAAATGGTGAACCAGAGAAAATGTCCACGCTGTTGTGTTTGTCGCTCCAAGCTAACATCCCCACACACGACGAGCATCAACATTAAAATTGGCGCTCTGCGTGAGCAACAACTGTCGGCGCACGCTGCTCGAAGACCACCTTCCTTTTTTTATCACCCATTTTCAAGCGATCCAGAAAAAGCCGATGCCCCTAACGGCGATAAACAACACTCAATAGAGTATGGTGAACTCGCAATAACAAAATACTCATATTATGACATATTAACGAAGTTAAAATTATAAGATCTTGACTTTGTTTGTTTTTCATATGTAAAGTTTATATAAAAATATGAACAAGTTCATTAATAACTGAGCATTAAGTAAACACAAAAAAATAGGTCTTAATTAAAGCAATAACAACAACAATTAACGTGGATTTACTTAGTAAATCACACATGCAACCAAACTAAGGCCCAGTGAGCAAGAAGCTCGCATGCAGCACACGACCATATGAGGCAGGCGACAATCTTGAGCGGCGAGGGAAGAGCGATCAGGGAGATCCACCCATCGGCACGACAGAAGCCCCCCCCCCCCGGCTGCGACAAAAGGTGTCCTCGGGGTTCCATCGAGCACACGAAAGCTGGGGAAAAAAACAAAAGACCTACCGACGGCACAAGGACTAAGTTCAGCTTACCAGATAACGTTAGAAGAAAAAGCAAGTGTTAAGCACATGCAGCGAGGAAAACCTTACCCATAGCCCTTGCCAAATCCCACACAATTCATTAAAGAATGATTCAGTACAAAGAAGGGAGTGGGAAAACAATTTAACACACCCAACCAGTCCACTGCAAACAGGCCAAGTCTCACATACTCCAATCAACACACCGTTGAAACAAACTCCAGTAACGCCACGTAGGTCCGGTAAGAGACCGGTGGACCTAGTTTCCCAGCGAAACAAAATATAAATCCAATTAAATGACCAGGGATGCAATACTCAAGTTAATCACAAGTTAACCCGAAAATCCACATCGTTAAAGCGGGCAATGATTAGTAAACATAACAATGCAAGCATAAAAAAACACACCACCACACCACCCATCGCGAAGCCAAGTATTATTCAATATTAGTCAGCTAAAGCCAAAACCACCAACGACAAAAATACAAGACGAAAATAAAACGACAGAAAAACAAACATGAAAGAGAAAAGGAAAAGGAAATGACATCAACATACACAAAAAAAAAACCAAACGCCCAACATGAATGAGAGGTAACATCATAGGAAACGTAGGCAAACAATCACACCCTCGGGTCATCTTAACGAAGAAAAAAAAAGGTGAAAGGTGGAAACAAAAAAACACAAGTCAATTATTTCCGAGTATTACGCCATGTACAAGCCACAATTGTTAGGAAAGATTCACCCTACTACGTTACAAACATGCAACATCCAATCAAATCACGAGGACACAAAAATAAAAAGGCAGCTAAGTCCGAGAAAAGCCTCTGTAGCTCCCAATTCCAGTTTGCGAGGTATAAACAATAAAAAAACAATTGGGCCAAATACAAGCAACTTTCACACCAAAAGGAAAAGAAGAGAGCTTTAAACAAACTGAAACTTAAAGGGAGAAAGACAGAAAAACATCTGGCCGACACCAGGAAACCTTCAACCAGGCAACCTTCAAAACACCAGGAAATAAAGGCGTGCAAGGCAAATTTGGGAAACACAAAAAGATTAACAAAAAGAAACAAGGCAAAAATGAGAAACAAAAATGCAGAGCCCATGGACGAAATTTTACCAAAACAGAAGCAAAACAACTCATCAGTGCGATCCCATTGAACCCAACCAACGCCAACCATGACAGAAAAACCCCGTTGACTTGATTCACAGGAGTAATACCACACCAAAATCAACAAAAGCCAAACCATCAAAGGTAGCAGGATGGGAATTTTAGCTTCAATAGGACACCGAATCATTGTAGCTGTACCCCTAGTGAAACAGGAGAAATATCACCCACAGGACCCAGTCCCAGCTTCAAAAAGGCATGATTACAGGAGAACGCAACCGCTCCCAGCACTTGGGGTAGAAAAGGACGATACAAAACCATAGAAAAGGAACATAAATTAAAGGAACGAAGTATTAAACAAAATCAAAGCCACAAACAATTATCGACGGAGAGGCTTGAGCTGGAAGAACCTTGGATTTTTCCAGATCCTGAAGTCTATACGTAAGCGGTGTCACCTTTTCCACAATCACATAAGGACCAGTCCAGCGTGGAGCCAACTTTGCAGCGAACGATTTAACCTTAGACGAATGAAAGTGCGCTTTACACAAAACCTCATTACCAACCTTAAATTCGAAAGGTTTCCGAGATTGATCATCATAAGAGCGATGGACATCTTGACGTTCACGCAAAGCATCTCGTGCTAGAGAAATCGCATCTTTCAACAGTGCAGATAACTTTTACAGCCCACACAGAAGTCTTCTTATCTAGATCACTCGTGACAAGAAGAACGAGTATCGCTGGCATACACATTTCTCTTCCGTGATGTAAAAAAGGACTAAGCCCTGTTGAACGAGAGACTGAAGAGCACAAACCCATGGCGATAAACTGCAAATCTGCATCCCATTTCTTCTGCGATATCCCAAGACGAGTCCTCACCAAGGACTTAATCAAGCCGATAGCACGCTCCGCATGATTACCTTATGGCGAGTAGTACGAAAGAAACGCTTTATCCCATAAATACGTGCAAGCGCCCGCATGACAGAATTAAGGATTTCCCATTATCGCTGAAGAGACGTTTACAACAGCCATGCCTCGAAAAGACTTCTTTCGCCAAAATGTCTGCAATGGTCTCAGCACGAGCGTCTCTTATGGCAAAAACTTCAGGCCACTTTGTAAGCGAGTCGATTAGGATCAGCAAGAACTTGTTCCCCTTGCTGCTACGAGGAAAAGGCCCACTGACATCCAAACAGAGTACATCACCCGGGAGCTGTGGAATGGGAGCTGCACCCACCGTGCCCTTACGTCCAGTATGGTCTGCCTTACACTTCTGGCATTGGAAACATCTCCTCACATACGCCGCAACATCTCTAGCCAAACCGAACCAAGAACAAAACCTTTGGAGATGTTGAACAGTACGAGCTACACCCAGATAGCAGTAGCAACACCGTTATGTGCCCGAACAATCAAACGAGTACGCTCAGGTGGAGGGATGAGAATACAAAACCTGCCCACCAAACCACCGACGATGGCAGCACCATAAGATATTCTGCGAGCACGACGTCCCAAGGTAGATGTAGGAAAAGGGAAAATCTCGCACCAACCTCAACACAGGGTCAATATCCTGAGCAGCCTTGATTTGCACTTCCTCGTTACCACCAATAATGCTGGTAGTGACTGCCAATACATGTCTAGATAGACAATCCGCCACAGTGTTTGTTGCGCCAGAGCGGTATTTGATATCAAAATCGTAACATGCAAGACGTAAGACACAACGAGATAATCACCCAGTCGGATCACGTGCCGAGCGTATCCACTCGAGAGACTTGTGGTCAGTAATAACTAAAAACTTATTACTTTCGATGTATGGACGGAACAATTCAACGGACCACAACGGAGAATTTTTTCTTATTTTGTCGCAACGACCTGCTAGCAAAACACACAATCCTAGGACCATTCACTCCATCTTGTGAAAGAATCGCACCAAGGCCTATGCTACTGCTGTCACACCTAATCACAAATGGTTTCGAGAAATCAGGTTGCGCCAAGATTGGGGCTGAAGTCAACTTCTCCTTCAGTAGACGAAAAGCCTTATCACACTCAGGAGACCATTCCCATTTACGATTAGACTTCAAAAAGTCAAGAAGTGGCTTAGCATGAGTCGAATATGATTCTACATATCTACTAAAAAAAACCTCTTCCCCAAGAAGGTCCTCAACTCTTTCAACCTAGAAGGAGGCTTAAGATTGTTAATGGCATTAACCTTAGCAGGATCCGGCAAAATCCCTTTTTCAGACAATAAACCCGAGAATCCGTGTCTCACTTCGACATAGAAAAAAACTTATCAATATTTACGGTGAGATTCGACGTCCCAACACAAAATCCAGCTTACGCATGTGCTCTTCCAGATCGGAGCTTAGGAGCACCAAATCATCTTGATATTGGAACAAACCGAGGAACTCAGTGGTACGCATCAGCTCATCGATCATTCTTTAAAACACCTTTGAGGCATTCCGAAGACCAAACATCATGTACTTCGCTTGGTAATGAGCTCCCGGGACACTGAAAGCAGTAATCGGATGTGACGCCTCATCCAATGGTATCTGGTGATATGCCGACTTTAGATCAATAGTTGTTATATACTTGGGAGTACCAAGTTGCGACAGTATCAAATCTATGGAAGGTAATGGGTAACCATCAGCCACAGTAGCTCCATTAATTGCACGAAAATCAATTAAAAATCTAAGTTCACCATTAGGCTTTGGCTTAAGGAAACAAGGACTGGAGTACGGACTATTAGAGGGTTCAACTCGTCCTTCCGACAACAGCTTTTGAATTACCTCGTGCAACTTTCGCAACTTAATAGGGTTTGCAGGGAAAGGCTTACTTACCTATAAATAGGTTTATTGTGAACCAACTCGATATGCATCTTGACAGTAGTACAGCTTCTTGGCTCGTCACGGAACACGCTGGGATATTTTGAAAAAAAGTCTGCCATTTTAAACTTTTCATCATCTTTTAACGGTGATCTGTTAATGATGCTCTCCCACCTCGGCCTAGTATCAACTAGATTACAAACAGGAGTATCCACCAGACTAGACAGAAAACTGTACCGCAACCTAGGTAAGTCAGCATACCACCATACACGTTCATGAAGACTAATTGTAACCTGAGCTCTCTCAACAAGATTAGTTCCCAAGATAAATCTACCAGGAAGGCCCTGACAAACTATGAAAGAGTGACAGAAAGGTTTTCCCGGCAATTCAATTTCAAGAGACCCAACCCTGCGTACACACAATGCCACCACTATCAGTATACAACTGTAAAGGCAAAGGATGAACCACTACATTTTCCTGAAGCGAGGAAACAAAATCAGCAGACACGAGCGAAAACACACTTCCAGTATCCCAGATAGCAGTCGAGACAATGGAGCGAGTGGTTAAGGATACCAAGGGCTTAAGACCTACTGAAGGCTGTAGTGAAGTTTCAAGAACATAAGTCCTGACATTTTGTTCCACTGCAATCGGACTGCAGCGGAGACGCCAAGTTTCCTGACACACGAGTCACAGATATATTAACAGGAGTAGGAGCAGTGCAAAATCTAGAAATATGACCCTCCGCATTACAGCGCCAGCACACAACAGGAGGACGAGGGTTAGATGTTGGAAGAGTCCTATCCCCAGCCGCTTGCGACCTAACATCATTTTTGACACGAGAAGAGTTAACATTATTGACGGGTAACTGCTGCTTATTAACATCATTACGCAATGCACTCCCATCAGAACTTGCAGCACGCGCATTTCCACGATGTATACCAAAATAATTATTTCTACTAAACTCATCCATTGCACACCACAAGTCTCTTAATTGTGGCACAGAACTGAAACTTTGAACAGTCATCATAGCTTTCAAACTAGAAGCTAAGTTAGAAAAAGCTAGACGAACTAAGTCACGTTCCTCTAAAGGATCCTCCATACGATCATTCCAGGAGATTAAATCATTACAATAGGTTTCTACAGACTCTGACATTACATGCCTCCTCGTAAAAATCTTGTCCAAAATACACTCTTGCTGATTAGGATTCCTAAATTTCAACTAAAACTTCTCTCAAAATGAAACCAATCGACAGAAATGCCTTCTAACTCCCACCATCCCACCATCTTTACCTGTCTGGTTGTTTACCTGGCTTATTATACATTAAAGCCGTGCGGTAGCGGAGCAAAGGATGCAACTTCTGTTTCAGCTTGCCTTCAGCGTGGGTTGATAACAGGAAAGAAGTCCACTACGATCTACACCTGCTAAGGAGTGAACTTCGTAAAATGGAGATAAGCCAATTACAACTTTTAATGGAAGTAACACTTCCTAATGAAAATAAACAAATGCTTTTTTGTAATACTGGAAAGTATCTGGTGGGTGGGGGGGAGAGGTCCTGGTTAAGGTGGAATACGTCCGAGGGACGGACGGAATAGTATGTCTGCTGTCATTTTATGGCAGAAAAACGACGGGGGGGGACACAAAAACGCCAGAACATCCGTTTCTTGGAGGAGGGTTGCACCCTTGTCACAAACTGAAGGGAGAAGTGGGGTGGGTCGTAAAAAAATTGTGACGTTATTTGTGCACAGCTCTTTACTGGCAGCTAGAAGTAACCAGGGGTTTGGCATAAAGAATCTTGAGTACTCATCCCCTCTTCCATCCCCAGTAAGAAACCCAGTAAGAAACCCAGTAAGAAACCCAGTAAGAAACCCAGTAAGAAACCCAGTAAGAAACCCAGTAAGAAACCCAGTAACCCAGAAGAAACCCAGTAAGTTTTTTTGGGCAGAGATAGTGCTAGTTTGAAAGATAGATTTTTTTTTTGAACATTGGCTCTCTTCCTTACCGTTTTTATCTCTCCCTTTTGCTACATCCTAAGAAAAAATTCAATTCAGGGCCCCCACAACATAGGGGTCAGTTTGACCCACAGTACTCGGGTCCGGGTACTCAAACGGGCCCGCACCACCTGAAACATGCCACCCCCCTCCAAATTACGAGGTATGACTACGATTAATGTACTCGATTTGTGCGTATTGTTAATTTTTTTTATACTAGGAACAAACGGCAATTACGAGCTCAGCAGCACTGCAGTGCAAGCATGTCAGCCTGTTGGCAGGGAACCATCAAACTACGCATCCCCAATGAATGAATATTGAAAGACAGTAACGTTTTTTTTGTAATTTCCATCACGGGAGGACCTGTTGCAGTTAGTCCAAGACTCCAACATTTGATGTGGGGGCCTTGATTATTTATAAAACTACAACAGATTTGACACATGACGAAAACTTGTTATACAGGAACGATCATGCAAGCAAGCACTTTAAATATTCCTGTGAGGTAGTTTCGGCCGTTCCATAGATAAGCGTTGCAATTAGAAGATTCCAAGAGGGGATGTAATCCAAAATTCAGGGCAACCAAAAAAAAGTTAGGTGAGCACGGTTGTAGAAAATTTTTGTATTGTATTTTTTTTATGGAAAAAAAATCCTTTCACCTTAATTGTTCTTTTACGAAATTTCGGCCCAGCCTTCATATTTTGGGTCTCCTAGTTCTAGGACCCAACCCACCTTCCTCCCACCCCAGGTGTTCATCCATCAGTCACTGGCGATAGTAAAAGTAGCAAACAGTGCCACACAGGGCAGCCAACAGTTTAATGAAGAAAAAATTCTTTGATTGTTTCTATTACAGTTAAAAATAAACTATACCTAAAACGCTCAAATGCGCTACGTTTTTTAGGTCCTGAAAAAAAAATCGCTTAGCTTGGCAACTCTCTTTAAGAATACAACACAAACAGGTGAATGATGAAGTAGTGAATTGTGATTACGAATTTACAACTTTGTATCACATAACTAACGGAGTCGCTCGCTTCGCTCGCTCATTCCGCGTCGTCTCGCTACGCTCGAGGAGCTTTCATGCTGCAACTCTTATGCTGATGACGGATATTCCATATCTAACACGATCAAGCAAATAATCAGAGTGCAGTTCGTGACGGACATTCCATATCTTATACGATTAAGCAAATGATCAGAGTGCAGTACGTGTTTTTCGTGAGGGCTGGGAATAATGAATTTATTGGAGCCATGGCCCATAGCCAAACGCCCTACTATAAAACAACTTAAGTACATGTACATATTGAACCTAGTACCTCACGTCATCCATCATACCCTGTTGCTACTACGCTGATCTTCGCCACGACAGTTTCACAAATTCACTGCAAAACTACCCTTGCAGACGTTAGGCTTCAGTTGATAAACAAATGATAACCATAAATCAGTCCAACGGTCTGGCCACCCAAGAGCTACGTGCGCTTCTTAAGGCGAAACATGCGATTCGTATCCAGTCGGCCTTAGGTTGAAAAAACCATCCCCTTTCTGGCGTGCGCTTAAACTGCAAATGAGTCAGGAGGCGAGGCACGCGATTTGTAGCCCAGTCGGCCTTGGCTTGAAGCCATTTCCTTTCCGGCACGCGATTGTACTGTTATTGAGCCAGGATGTTGGGCATGCGATTTGTACACAGACGGTCTTCGCTTGAAGAAGCGTTCGCCTTTCTGGCATGCACCTAAACAGTGAGCAATGAGCCAGGAAGCGAGACATGGGATTTCTTCCCCGGTCGGCCTTGGCTTAAAGTAGCCTAATCCATCCCCGCTGCAAGGCCGTTTCAACGCTGTAGCACGCTAGTTGCTGCATGCTTGAACTAAAATGCTTGGTATTTTATCATTCATACTCTTCGTGCCGCTATTGGTTTTTTATTCAAATACATTTTGCAGACTTTACATGGGTTTCCTTGTTTTACAAATTTTAAGAATTTTTACTTAAAACCCATCTTCTTCCCCGCTACTCCTGATGCTTTGAAACAGCAACCACATGTTGCCTATAATTTTTGGCTAATATAAAAGATTTCGTGCAAGGCGAAATCGTACCTAGAAACTATTCGTTTTTACCGCTATTAGGCTGAACTATTACTGGGTAGAGCACCAGCTAATAGCACACTATTGATCGAACGTCGATGTTTTACAAATGCAAACGTGGAAACTTTTTTGACCCTTTTGTTTCAATATATTTTGTTTAAATAGGCCGAATAGCTCTTTTTGTTGCTTTATGTAATTTCATTTAAATGTAAGGCTAAATAAGTAGTTTGTATTTGAAATTTCCTAAATGCAACTCCAACAGTCGTCCCATTAGCGAGCTGCACGTACCTCATTCTTGAATGACAGCTGTTAGCATTGCCAGCCGTAATTCTACTGACAACACTACTGGACCACGCGCCTCCTACGTGGCGCAACAATTGTGGACCATCCGCACAGCAGGAAGATGTGATATTCCGATACTAACAATCAAATTCGGAAAATTGGTTTCAACAACGGTCCAAAAAGGTGTTTTCGCTTTTTTCGAGGGGAAAAATGTTACCTAGAACTGCTAAAATACGCCTACGCGAAATCCGGATTAATTTCCTGTCATTTGACACCTTTCTCATATTTTTAGCCCTCCTACTTCAAGAGAAGTGGTATATATATATATCGACCGTAAGTTTTTAATGATTAAGACTAGCGGAGTCGCTCGCTTCGCTCGCTCATTCTGCCGTGTCTCGCTGCGCTCTAGGAGAATTTTTTTGTGAAACTCGTATGGTGCTGACAAACACTCCTAGCAAAAATTATGAAACAAATGTTCAAGGAAGTGATCCGAATAATGTGCGCGTTTTTCTTAGTGCATCAGTTCATAATGCAAGTGGTAAACAAAACTAAAAACGGTCATATAATATCATTCCAGAGTTGTAATGTAAGCATTCTGTATCTAGGTATATTTAGCCTATATTACTTACTAAATGTATTTAGAAAAAAGTGCTGTTTCCGATGACGAACGCTGATTTCGTTCGCTTCGCTCACTCAATAAGCGCAACCTCTGAAACGTGACAACCACCACAGCCGACCACCATGAATCACACATCAACACCACACGCCACGGTTTTTAGTTTAAACAAAACTAAAAATGGTCAGATAAGGTCATTCCCGAGTTGTAATGTTATAATTCAGTATCTATACCTGTTGAACTTTTGGGCTGGTCTAATGACCTTTTATCCAAAGTACAAAGTCGGTCATTTTCACTATGAATAAATATTTAGCTTATATTACTTACTAAATGTATTTAGGAAAAATTGCTGTTTCCAATGACGAACGCTGATTTCGTTCGCTTCGCTCATTCAATCAGCGCAAACATTACCTCAGAATCGTGACTGGAATCAATATAACCACTAAGAACCACACATCAATTAAAATTTTTGGTAGCACTACGCTTTACATGGGTTTTCTTGTTTCACTTAAATTTTTAGATTTTTTTTCTTTACATCCTGCTCAGTGCAGCTTTTTCCATCGGCTCTCTTTCTGATGACCCCTCACTTGGCGAAACAACTGCAGAACGTCAATGCCACGGTTTGAAAGCAAGTTAGGCCTACACAAGACAACAACTCTAATTCAAACCTGCTCGTGTTTTAGCACAACTAAGGAAAGAACCGGCTAACCGACTTTTCGTAAACACTAATGCTCGAATATTGCTGGTTGAAATGATACAGATGCAGACGTAATATTATTCTTGGCACCCTTTACTGGTGTGAATATATTATCTAAACGTAATTTAGTATTTAGCATTTAATTTTTTTGTCTTTGTGTTACTGCTAAACAATTATTCTATTGTCCGGGATTTGTCAGTATATAGACTTTCAATGAATAACTCAAAGTTTAAAACGGGTAACAAAATAGTACTGCGAAAAGCTACGCGTCTTTACTGATTGTTACTGAGAACAACAATTTAGTGACTTGCTCTTCGTTGGTCTGTTGACGCCAGACTATTGTTAATGGACGTTCCAGAAAAAAATTGGGCAACAATCATGACGTCATGTATTGTTGAGGCATTGTTGGGTGATTATTGGGGGTGATTGTTGCTGATTGTTACAAATGGTCATTTTTCGTTAATTTCGGTCATTTAGGACCCAGCAAGGACTTTGAAAATACGCCTACACAAAGAACGGATTAATTTTCTTTCTTTTGACAAACTTCTCACATTTGTAGCCTTCTACTTCCAGAGGAGAAGACGAACTACCCCAAGCACCAAACCAACCAACCAAGCATAAATTGAATCTTTTTAACGAGAGATAGCGGGAGTCGCTCGCTACGTTCGCTCATTCCGCCGCGTCTCGCTGCGCTCGAGATTTCTTGTTGAAACTCATATGGTGCTGACAGACACTCCCATCAAAAATTATCAAACATATGTTCAAGGAAGTGATCCAAATAATGTGCGTATTTTTCCACTACAGGATAAATACAACTTACTAAGAGTGTTTAAGAAAAAGTGCTGTCTCTGATGACAACGCTGATTATCGTTCGCTTCGCACACTCAATCAGCGCAACCTACCCTACTACTTAATTACTGTATTTAGGAAAAAATACTGTTCTGATGACAAACGCTGATCATCGTTCGCTTCGCTCACTCAATCAGCGCACACATTTCCTCAGAAACGTGGCTGAATCATTGTAACACCGAGAACCTCACTTCACATGTAATTTGTGGTAGTGCTACACTTTACATGAGCTTTTTTGTTTCACTTTTTTAAGATTTTTTTTCTTTACGTCCTGCTCAGTGAAGATTTTTCCATCGGTTCCTTATCACTTCACTTTCTGATGACCCCTCACTAGTTGAAACAGCTGCAGAAATCAAGTGAAAACGCTACGGTTCCAAAGATCTTTTATCCAACATAGAAAGTAGTTGATTTGCACTACAGTACGTGCGTCGACCAGAACTCTTCATTTGTATCAATGGATTGTGAAATCATGAATGACTACACTCTTCTTGCTAGAGACAAGTTGCATCTCACTGCACGAGGAAAGGTTGTGCTTCAGCATATGCTGGAGTCGATGTATGCTCCATCGGAAAACCATTCAATATAATTGGGGAAACCCACTATGTGAAGCCTAGTAAGGTGGGCAGTTTTTCAACGAGAAGTTTTTTATCATGTGCCTTTTTTAATGCGAGAAGTGTTGTCAGAAATATTGGTAGTTTTAATGCCATGATTAAAAGCGACTGTTAAGATATAATCTTCATTGTAGAGACATGGCTCCACTGTGGTTTCTCAAATGCAATGGTGGTGGACCAAAACAAGTACGGGGTTGTGAGACGGGACCGTGGCAGTCGTGGTGGCTGGTTGTTGATTTTCCATAGGGTGGAGTTACCAGTGGTTCTGATGAAAGTTAATCAATGGTTGAGGGTCTAGTCATTACAATGCCCAAATTAAACATTTCATTTATCCTTTGCTACCTACCTGATATCACCGCTTCGTCCACTCTACTAACTGTATGCAATTTTATAAAAATCTTTAAATGGTCAACACTCTAATGTGGTTCTTGGCGACTTCAACCAGTCCACCATTTACTGGGAACTAAATTGTGCTAGTGACCCACACCATAGACTTTTTCTTGATCTTATGGCCCCTTTGGGGCTTACACAGCTTGTTGATATGCCCACATGTGGGAAAAATATTCTTGATCTGGTTTTTACAGATGATGATCGACTTCTTTTTGATCTGGTTGTGGGACCTCATTTTGGCCGTAGTGATCATTGTGTTATCTCCTTCAAACTAAATATTAGCAACTTAAATGAGTTGGAACCACTGTCGTCAGACACTACCACCCAAAGTAAGATAGATTACCTGGGGCTTAGGGCTTCACTACGTACGGTGGAGTGGGATGATCTTATATTTACAGGTAATCAAAATATTTGTAGCACCTGGAGTTGTTTTTTTGGAGATCATAAATAACCATTTAAGGTTCTGCAGAAAAGCCCCGAACTCAAAATTACTCTCTTCCCCAATTTTTGATTAAGTTAAGAAATAGAAAACTTAAACTTCGGAAACGATTTAAACTTAACCGTAGTGAAGAGGCCCATATGGAATACAACATTATTAGAAATTATTCAGACTCAGTTGAGGAGTGGCACAGGAAAAGGGAAGAACATGTCATCATGAGAGGAAGCACTTCATCCCTCTTCAAATTCTACCGAAAAAAAACCCCAATCTGTCCGATCCTTACCGCCTTTTAATGGCCCAAGCGGCTTCTTGGTTGATAACCCGGAAAAGGCCGAGTTACTAAGTAGTATCTTTGCATCAAATAGCATTTGTGATGATGGTAACCAAAATTTACCATTGCCACAGAATCAATATACGCAGAACAGTTGTGAGAAAGTGCTTTTTACAGTCAGTTGTTCTCTCAGCAATAACAAAACTGAAACCTAGTACTTCACGCGGTCCTGATGGCCTTTCAGCATTCCTACTTAAACTAATAGCAGCCGAAATAAGTTATCCCTTAGCTAAAATCTTTACTTGATCAAGGACTACTTACCGAACAGTGGAAAACGGCTATTGTTATACCAGTCTTTAAGAAAGGTTCGCCATCAAACCCAGAAAACTACAGACCTATCGCACTTACATGCGTGGTGTGTAAGATTATGGAAGCTATTATTAGCGATATCTTAATGCTTTACTTAACAGAGACATCTATTATTAAACCAGACCAATTTGGGTTTCTACCAGGCCGATCAGCTACACACCAGCTCCTAAGTATGCTTGATCGATGGACTGATGCATTGGATATAGGTGCTAAGATTGACGTAATATATTTCGATTTCAAGAAAGCTTTTGAATCGGTTGTCCACCGCAAGCTTTTCGCTAAACTGTACGGATGTGGCATTGCTGGTCCTCTTTTAAATTGGTTGTCCGCCTTTCTAAGTAATCGATCTCAGCAGGTTAAAATCGAACATACAGTATCAAAAGGGGTATATGTGCCGAGCGGAGTCCCACAGGGCTCGGTTCTGGGCCCTTTACTTTTCCTAATCTATGTGAATGATCTCTGTATGACCACTTCGTCACCGTATGGTGCAAAACTCGAAAATGACTTTAAAATCGCTACGGAGATTTTCTCACCTGGTCCCTCATCCCCACTTCAGGAGGAAGTTTCTAATGTTACCTGCTAGTCTGCAATATAGCAGTTGCCACTTTCTGTCTCAAAATGCCAATCAATTAGATACGGAAGTGGGAACTCTGATTTTAATTACCTTTTAAATGGTGGTACTCTTCCTTTCGTCGATGAAATTCGAGATCTGGGTATATGGTTTACCCGAGACCTTAAGTCTTCCCTGCACTGTTCCAAGGTTTCAACTGCGGCCTTTCGACGGCTTGCCATGATCAATAGGTGTTTCACCTCAGGAAATTTCCACACTAAGATTTGGGCATACAAGGTCTTTGTCCGCCCACTCCTGGAATACGCTACGCCTGTCTGGTCGCCGTACCTCTCCAGAGACATTGATTTGATTGAGTCTGTGCAGAGAAGGTTTACTAAGAGCCTTCCTCGGCTACGCAAGGTAAATCGCATCGAACGCCTGACTCGAGCAGGACTAGAGCTCTTCGAACTTAAACGCTTACGCTAAGATTTAATTCTAACATATAAGATCTTGCGAAATCTGACCACAGTTGATCTTCCTTTTTTCGATTTGGCCCCTTGTTTACATTTTACGCGTGGACATCCCTGGAAGTTGGCAGTAGGTAGTGCGCGACTTGACTGCAGAAAATTTTTTTTTTCAGTTCGCATTGTTCCAATCTGGAATGCACTGCGTGCTAGTACGGTATGTAATGACTCTGAAGCGGGCTTCAGGCGCGAATTGCTAACTGAGAACCTTGATCGTTTCCTTAAAAGACCAATGTAACTTCTCAATACTTAATAATACCCTTCTGTGCTGACCGCTTTGGCGGTGGTGAATTTTTATTGTTTTTTACACATTAGGATTGACAATTAGCTTGGCCAAGTTTTGCGATGCATTATTTTATTATATATTAAGAAATATTGACAATGATACCCGGCATTTCTCTTCACTTGTCCCTCACGTTTGGCGATGCCATCGGGGACTATTGAGTCCCTGGTAGGTCTAACCTTGGTGGTAAGGCATTCGTGACCCCAAACCTAATTCCATCAACCCTTCCTTTAAAGCCGAGCCATTGTCTTCATTTAAACTTTTAAACTTTTGTAATTCATAGTTTTATGTCGAATAGTAGTTAGCAAACCACAGGTCATTGCCATGCCGATTGCATCTGCAACATAGTTTAATTTTTAATTTTTTATTTTTATTAATAAGTGTTTTTAAGATTGTACATTTGACTAAGGATGTTTTAACCTGCATTTTTATTTCTTTTTCCGTCTTTTTATTGTTCCTTTTATTCATGTGAGCTGCTTCTTTAATTTCGGACTGGGTATAAGAGGAGGATGCGTTCCCTTCTCAGTCCCATACAGTTTCTTTGCTGTATAAATGAATTATTTATTAATATTTATTATTATAAATATTTAGCTTACTAGTGTTTCTGATGACAAACGATGATTTTCGTTCGCTTCGCTCACTCAATCATCGCAAACATTTTTCTGAAACGTGACTAAATCAATGTAACCACCAAGAACCACACATCACTTGGCGAAAACAGCAGTCGAAATGAAGTGAAAACGCCACGGCTTGAATGCAAATTAGGCCTACACAAGACACTAACTCTTATCCAAAGCTCCTCGTGTTTTAGCACTAATAAGAAGGGAACTGGCTGATGGCCTTACGTAAAAACTAATGCTCGAATATTGTAGTTTAAAATGATACAAATGCACACGTAAAAGTGTTCCTGTCACCACTTTCTGGTGTCAATATATTTTCTATACGTAATTTATTATTTAGCCTTTAATCTTTTTCTGCCTTTGTGTTGCTGCCAAACGATTATTCTCTTGTCCTAGATTTGTCCGTTATTATAGAATCGGTGAATGACTCCAATTTTAAAACGGATAATACTGCGAAAAGCTGCGCGTCTTTACTGGACAACAATTTGCTCCTCATTGGTCCGTGGACGCCAGACCATTGTTGATGGACGTTCTGGACGTCCACGAAAAAATGTGGCAACAAACATGACGTCATGTATTGTTGAGGCATTGTTGGGTGATTGTTGCTGATTGTTGCAAATGGGCATTTTTCGTTAATTTCGGTCATTTAGGACCCAGCTCGGACTTTAAAAATACGCCTACACAAAGAATGGGTTAATTCGTTTTCTTTTGAGAAATTTCTCATATTTGTAGCCTTCTACTTCTAGAGGAGAAGACGAACTACCCCAAGCACCCAACCAACCAACCAACCAAGCATAAATTGAATCTTTTTAAAGAGGAGAGACTAGTGGGGTCGCTCGCTTCTCTCGCTCATTCCGCCGCGTCTCGCTGCGCTCGAGTAGATTTCTTGTTGAAACTCATATGGTGCTGACAGACACTCCCAGCAAAAAATTATCAAACATATGTTCAAGGAAGGGATCCAAACAATGTGCGCATCTGCAGGATAAATATTTAGACTACAACTTACTACGAGTGTTTAAGAAAAAGTGCTGTCTCTGATGACAAACGCTGATTTTCGTTCGCTTCGCTCACTCAATCAGCGCAACCTACCCTACTACTTACGTACTGTATTTAGGAAAAAGTGCTGTTCCGATGACAAACGCTGATTTTCGTTCGCTTCGGTCACTCAATCAGCGCAACCTACCCTACTACTTAATTTTTGTATTTAGGAAAAAGTGCTGTTCTCATGACAAACGCTGATCTTCGTTCGCTTCGCTCACTCAATCAGCGCACACATTTCCTCAGAAACGTGACTGAATCATTGTAATACCGAGAACCTCACATCACATGTAATTTGTGTTAGTACCACATTTTACATATGCTTTTTTGTAAGATTTTTTTCTTTACGTCCTGCTCAGTGAAGATTTTTCCATCGGTTCCTTATCACTTCACTTTTTGATTACCCATCACTAGGTGAAACAGCTGCAGAAATCAAGTGAAAACACCACGGTTCAAAAGATCTTTTATCCAACATAGAAAGTCGTTCATTTGCACTACAGTATAAATATTTAGCTTACTACCGTTACTGATGACAAACGATGATTTTCGTTCGCTTCGCTCACTCAATCATCGCAAACATTTCTTCAGGAACGTCACTAAATCAATGTAACCACCAAGAATCACACGTCACTTGGCGAAAATAGCTGCAGAAATCAAGTGAAAACGTCACGGCTTGAATGCAAATTAGGCCTACACAAGACACTAACTCTTATCCAAAGCTGCTCTTGTTTTAGCACAAATATGGAGGGAACTGGCTGATGGCCTTACGTAAAAACTAATGCTCGAATATTGTAGTTTAAAATTATACAAACGCACACGTAAAAGTATTCCTGGCACCCTTTCTGGTGTCAATATATTTTCTATACGTAATTTAGTATTTAGCATTTAATCTTTTTCTGTCTTTGTGTTACTGCTAAACGATTATTCTCTTGTCCTACATTTGTCTGTTATTATAAAGTCGGTGAATGACTCCAATTTTAACAAGAGGCTACAGCGACTATCTAGTCGCATTGATCTTCTGTACAGTTCCTCCACTTCCAATGTTGAGGAAAACACCTCTATCATGCACTACAACAGCTATCTCTATTATATAATCTAAAAACAGTAACCATCAGAATTGCCCGTTACAAATGTGTTAGCTTTTAAGCTAATTTTACGTTTTAGGCATAATTGTCAGCGTTTAGACCTAATTTACAACTTTAATTTCGTAAGTAGCAACTAACGGAGATTTGGATTATATACAGTAAGCCTATTCATTTTTGCAACACGGTATGCCTCCGCACACAATTACAGTGTTACAACGTAATGCGCAACGTAGCCTAATATAGATCAGTGGTAGTAGGGAAGGGACAGAAAAAACGTTGCGGCAGCGACTCGTAGCAACTATTGACGTTGCCATGGTAACGTGATTTTAGATCTAATTTTCATTTTTTAGGCCTATTTTTTTAACAGCAGTTTTAGTTTCGTAAGTAGCAGATAGGCCTAATAGAGAATTTGGTTCGATCGTAAGCCTATTCATTCATGCAACAATGCGACAAGACTCTTTTAAACGAAGCTAAAATGTTTTTGTTTTTACGGCTGCGTTAACACAAATCTTTAGGATTTCAATTCGACGATGAAATGTTATGTTATTATTTAATTTAGTTACGTCGAAGAAGTCATAAGATTCTGAATCGAACGTTGTAAACAGTGGTCGTCAATTTCTGGTACCGTTGAGAAGTTGAAAAAAGCGACGGACGGACGGACAAAGTCGTTGCAATAGTCTTCTCAGCCGGTACGGCTGTACAGAAGACTAAAACGGATAATAAAATAGTACTGCGAAAAGCTACGCGTCTTTACTGATTGTTACTGAAAACAACAATTAGTGACTCGCTCCTCGTTGATCCGTTGACGCCAGACTCTTGCTGATAGACGTTCCAGAAAAAAATGTGGCAACAAGCATGACGTCATGTATTGTTGTGGCATTGTTGGGTGATTGTTGCAAATGGTCATTTTTCGTTAATTTCGGTCATTCAGGACCCAGCTCGGACACAAAGAACAGGTTAATTTGCTTTCTTTTGACAAACTTCTCATATTTGTAGCCTTCTACTTCCAGAGGAGAAGACGAACTACCCAAAGCACACAACCAACCAACCAACCAAGCATAAATTGAATCTTTTTAACGAGGAGAGATTGCACATTCAACACACCTGGCTGCCAAGTAATACAATGCAGCAACCTCGTTGAACAAACAATTCACCCCCAAGAAGCTTTTTTCGCTAAAACACCCGGTATTCTCGTAGCCGGCTGCCAACAGGCGCACAGAACTCCGATTGTTTCCTTTCTAACTTGAAAGGAAACGGGAGTTTTTAAAGCCGACGAAAATAACATTACCTGTTTTTTATAGCGATTCCCTCCTTTTCAGCTATTAGGCATTCCCCTAGAAGCTTGAAAGTTGGCTTCCCAGTCGGGCTTGTACTACTGGGCATGTGCAGGGATGGGCTGGATATATATACTCGGCACAGCCGTCCAATGGCGGCATTTCTCCTGGGGCTCTCATGACGACGTGACTGCCTTGAGGTCTCCCCACCCCATCCTCTCCTTCGGATCCGCTGGTCCTCAGGACGCATCCTATAGGACGCAGCATCATCCCATAGGCGCTTCCTACTCGAATTCGTTAGAAGGATGGCTTCTGCTAGGATGCCCTCTACTGCCAAGGATCTTCTAGATGTCCCGGTTGAAGCTTCGCTCCCGGACACCTCTATTCCAACTTTAGGAGCAGGTAGACGGAGGATCGATCCGTCCTCTCCTCGGACACAAGGATACATCCACCTCTTCATGATTCGCCGGTCCTTAGGACCGGCTGCCCTCTCCATCCTACATATTGCTTCCTATCCACCTACAGCCAAAGGATGGCCTCGCCTAGGATGCCTTCCCCTGTCAAGGACCTGGATCTCCCAGTTGTAGCTCCGCTCCCCGCTAGCTCTGTTCCATATTCAGGAACGAACAGGCAAAGTACCAATGCGTCCTCTATACACAAGAGCTCCAACGATTCTCAGGACCAGGTGCCCTCGCATCCTTTGCTGCCCACGTCCGCAGGCGCTTCCATCCACGGGATGGCCTCTGCTAGGATACACACTTCTACTACGGACCTTCTGGATCCCCCAGTTGAAGCTTCGCTCCCGGCAACCTCTGCTCCGTCTTTAGGAGCGGACAGGCAGAGAACCAATACATCCACTCCACACAGAACCGCCAGTCCTTAGGACCAGCTGGCCTCACCATCCTACGTATCACTGCACGTTGCCTCTGCACAGCCTTCTTGGATTGGGCTGCTTCACCACCTGCTGTCGACTTTGGCCTTCCTTTTCCTCCAGCGTTTAATGCTGTTGTTTAGCTAAAGGAATATGATATCCCTCCCACAGCCACCATCTGTGCATCCTACTGCGCCGCCCTCCTTTCTCATACAAATGCTTCAACGATGCAACTTGCTCGTCCTTCTACCTGCATCCTATGCATCTGTGCTATACACTTCTCCTCAACAGGTACGTTCCTCTTGATAAAATTTAAATTTGTGGTTGAAGGGTACAAGTAAAATGGGGCCTCCTGACCGGCCAAAAAACCACAAGTGCAAACAAGGACACAATTTTAATTTTCAGCCGGTTAACTTCCGGTCTTGGTCACCTACAACGAATAAAACAGCACTAATGATCTACACAATGAACCGTGAAACAACCAGAGAAGTACAAAACATCAATACTTACAATAAAAATGATTAAAGATAAAAAAAACATCAAAATGCTGCAGCAACAACAGGAGCAGCCACACTGA
>JAHWFP010259402.1:40096-53947 GCA_023313725.1 Lithobius niger | reverse complement strand
TTCAGTTTATCCATCGGGAACAATCCGTCACGTTGTGAACATGTCTGAATCGTTTTCTAGTGGCGTAAATGCTTCCAATGCAAAGTGCTATTTCGAACTTTGATTGGTGCAACGTAGCGACGTTTTCATTGCGTCATTTTTCTCAGCTCGTTTAGGGCTTTAATATGACGTGCTACTCGACCCCCCCTTCCCATTTGAAATTACTGAGTTGCACCCCCTGGGGCCCCCATGTAAGGGGGGGGGGTTACTGCGATGTCGCTTATGCCAAAAGATAGTACCTTCCAACCGATGTCCCCATAGTTTCAAGTTTCAATTCTCATCCGTTCAAAAGTTATTCAGCCTATCTGGGACTTTTGGAACACCCTGTATACACGGCTATCGCCGTGTATGATAACCCGTCTTTATTATTGTTGAAAAATACGGTTCCAAGCCTAATTAGGTCCGTTTATCTTCATTAGAACTGCAACGGCATCACTATAGTGACCTGGGGTGAATAAAGAGAAGCATGGTACTGCAGCACACACAAAAAATAGCCGTAACAAGTATGAAGCTCTACCTTTCTTTTAAGCCTAATTACATCCATTCATCTTAATTATAACTAATTAATAATAACCGAATCCTTCTTGAAAAATACGTTTACGCCTTTCATCTGAGCCTAATTAGGACCGTTTATCTTAATAGAACTGCAACGGCGTCACTATACAGTTGTAACTTGCTGTGAATAGAAGCAGAAAGTACGGTACTACAGCACAAAGAAATAGCCATAACTTTTCTACTATTTACAATAAACCGTTTTTATTACCGTTGTTGAAAAGTATGTAGCTCCATCTTTTAAGCCTAACAACATCCATTTATCTTAATTATAACTACTACCGCCAATTTTAAAGTTGTAACTTTCAGGGAATAGAAGCAGAAAGGAAGGTGCTACAGCAGAGAGAAACAACTATACTTAGCTTCTAATTTTGGTTAAAACTGGTTTTATTAGCCTTTTTAAAAAATATTTCCACCTTTCATCTAAACTTGGTAACATCAATTCATGTTAATTGATGTAATAGAGATGTATCACTAGCACATAATTTTAAATATGTAACTTATGGTGAATAGAAAGAGTACGCCCGTGCTATACATTGTAGGAAAACAGCCGTAGCATAGGTACTAATTATACCCGTTTTTATTATCCTTGTTGAAAAGTTACCATTTATCTAGGCATAATTAGACCCATTTACCTTAATTAGAACTCCCAACGTAGTTGTACATGAAACACATGCACGCTTTTGTATGTGTATGGTACACATATGACGTAATAAGAGTTTGGGTCTAAAGACTTAATTCTGCGCAAAATATGAATGGAACCGTTCCTGAACGAAATTTTATTCTGAAGTGATATGATGGTTTGTTTACCATCAGATGAACGGTTTCGATGCTGCAGCCAAAAGATTTTTTGTGATGTCATTTGATGCATGAATATTTTAAATTACCAAGTAGCACCCTATGTAACAATGTTGCAAACGGTACATCACACGCGCATAACAAGGGCTGTAGCTAGTCGTCGTCTTTACATTATAAACCAAAGTCTCATATAGCAGAAATGAAGCAACCTCAACAACGACCCCCGGAAGTGGAACAATGAAAACGTGCGAGTGTGTCAATTCTTTGGCTTGATGTTGAAACTGGGACGTTGTTGCCCTGAAAAGAAGTTGAAATTGACACATTCTTGCCTCGACTAACAATTTGCTCTGCGCGGTCATCGCAAAGACATGCCTTAAATGACGTCATGTACGAAGGACAGTTATTTTTCGCACGCTACTGGAAGTGGGGAAGGGCCTGAACGGGGAAGGGCCTGAACGGGGAATGCCCGTAGGTGGGGCAGTTATGTTAGAGCCACCATTTGATTACGACATTGCTTTGCGGAGGGAGACGATTGACAGAAAGGCAGCACCGAGCAAATACTGGGAAACAACCACGGGTCAAGCGGGGCAAGATTACAAGCGTGGGCAACTTGATTAAAATTCCGTATGTCATGGTCAGTACTACGCGATTGTGGAAGTTAGTTTAAGAAATGATGTCCTTTGATGTTAGTGCCGAAATATTTAACTTATTTAGGCCATGAAATTAATTTATTTTTTCCTGCATTTTAGTTCTAACCAGTTATGCATTGTTTTAAAGTGGTTTGATTGTTACCATAATAACACTAACTATAATTTACCATTTCTCCGTTTCGGTGTGTCCCATTAAGATTTTCTAAACATCAAAATAACGGGGGAAAATGGGTATCCGTAAAGTGTGCCACAAACACCGTTAATTACTACATTTTCTAGTTTGTACGTAAAACCATTGGGAAGTAAAACGTTCTACGTTAAATTACCTTTAATTTGACATACTGAATTTTAAAATGGTCCCATAGAAAGAAGAAGCGATTTCAAAATTGTAAGCAGCTGCCATCTTTAAATCGGAAAGATTTTTTTGGTTCTGGCATGTAGGAATGTTGACCTTCCAAAAGATTTGCTATCTTCATTCATGGAATCATTTTTCTCAAAATATGCCCCAAATTTACTCTACTGTAAATGAAAAAAGGTGTAAAAAAAAGATAACGCTATGAAATTTTGTGTTAACTTATTTCTTTATTAATGCCTCAGACGGCGCCCCATATTATGAACCCACAATTTCAATGCGAGTTGTGATTCTGGTTGTAACAATCGCTGTTTGTATGAAATTTCATGTTTTAAATAGCCGAGCTAATAGCATCTCAATTTACGCTAAAACAAGCTTTTTATAATTTCAGTCTTGGCATTTAAAGTCTTATCTTTCGGTTCAACCTAGCTCCAACTGAATTCGGTGCACCGTAAGAGTAAACGCACCTTTGTAGATGTCATGCTAGAGACTTCGTCTTCAATCTTGGTTCACCCGAGATTAAAGGAACGTTTACGCAACGATTCGCTTTTGCATTCTCGCAGCTAGAAGTTAGAAATTCCAACATGGCGACAGTTTTATATCTGCCGCCTCGCAACGAAAACGGCCAGTAACGTGAGTTCAGAGGCGACTGGGAACATTGTTTCGTCATGAGGAATTCTTTCTATCATTGTCACGGATTATAAGACTTTGCCATCGCGATTGAATTCTAGCTGCGAGAATGCAAAGGCGAGTCGTTGCATAAATGCGCCCTAAATCCAGGCAGCGGTCTTCTTCACGCTACTAAATTTCGGCATGCACTAGCTTGTTTCGGTAATGAATTTTTTTGGTTATGTCTCGCATTGAATTACTTTAAACTTTCTACATGAGACTCTGTTGCGTGCTAGGCACGAAGTAGGATGCACGCGGCATGGTTTCACCGTTGCATGGATAAAAACATGTCTAATTGTTAAGGTTCCATCAAGCAATCTTCGTATGCGAATCGCGATGGTTTCTACCTTATCCGCTGCGTATGTACGGTTTTCACGTGAGACGAGACAAATATAGACAGCTTGGAAAGACCTGTTAAAACATTAGTTGTAGTGGACCAGCTAATCGCTTTCATGAGCGATACGGGTTGTTGTACAGTAGATGCACCCGTTATGCGTACATTTTTACCGTACTTTGAGTTACACGGCTACGTTTAAGTACCACTTACGCATCGAATTCTCGCAGCTTAAACTAGGAATCGGAAAGCCTAAAAATGTATTGGTTTTGATTCTGCCGGTTAAGGAAACTTGTCAATTAAGGAGCATTAGCTTTATAACCTAACTAAAGAGTTTCGCAGTTGACCGTTAACAATCATAAATGAAGACGTAGGTTACCACAAAAAAATCATAATTCTACCCTTTCTGGCAAGAAAATTAGCATTCAAAATTAGCTTCAAAATCTATTTTATACTGTCTGCTGTGCAATTATAACTTTACAGGTAATTCAGAAAAAGTACGGTTTTCGTGTGCACTGAGCATTTAGTAAGCTATAAACATTAGCTGTAAACACAAACTTAAGTAAACATGGCGACTGGTTTCACTGTTTTCTTACGGCAATATGTTGATGGCGATTGTAGATGGAATTTTCAAATCTACACATTGCTTTCGTTCATTTGTTACAAATTAATTAAATACCGGGACTAACTAAAAGCTCGAAGCGCAATTAATCATGGTTGATATAATCATGGTGTGTTTAAATGAAGAGTGATAGATATTCTAGGCCGATTGGCATAGTTTGTTAAAACTTCAAAAACATTAATACACTTTTATTTATTGTAAGGGTTTAAAACTTCAGTTGGAGATGAATCTGGTATATCTTAATATTGTCAATAAGCAATTCTCGGTACATTGTTCTTCCCACACAATGCACGACGAGCCTATTAATATGCTGTAGATATATGGTCCAGTACTGGTCTCTCATGCTAACCCTTTCTGCCAAACAAATAAATCTTTAAAATATCCGTGCATTAGAAGAGATCATTCGTCATGTTAACATAATTTATTGCTCCTGGCTAACAGAGGTCTGCAGGCGACTATACCCTTCCAATCACTCTTTCAAGCAATTTATTTGTAACATTTCCATAAATATAATGTAAATCGTATAATCTTGATGTCATCCTTTATTTTTTAGGTGGATAAACCCAAATTTCTCTAGATTCTGCTCTGTTCTTGAAGATCTCTGCCGTAGAAGGGGAGTCGGTATTCAGCAAGTGCTACAACGCTTGATTGCATGTGGTCCACCTGGTTGTGAACGTGCTGTCGTAAGTCGATTTTAAATTTGTAGTATTGAATTAACGGTTAACTGCATTACCGGCATTCAGAGGTTGTGTGCTACAACGTCAGAAAGCCACGTATTTTAAGAAAATAAATAATATACTCATGTGACCTGTCTTATTACGTTGTGCATGTAATTAACCTGGTTGGAATGCCACATTTGTTTCCTGTTCCGTAGGGAAATTTAATGCCATTGACTGCACTTTCAATTCTCATGATATTTTGGTGAGGTATCAGCTGAATGCCTCAATATGAAAGCGGTTAAGTAAGTTGACAAATGATAACTTTTAACAATGCAATTCTATTTTTACTTACATTTTTAGTCGAGGAACCCAAATTCGCCACTAAAGTCCACTTGACTGAGAGGATGGGCACTTAACCACGAGGCCTAACTAAAATTTCAGTTTCTAATTTCGGTGGAAAATATCTATTACCTGTAAATTTTAGGCATTCAGTTCCTCGAATGCTGTTTTTCCTAGAGGTTTTTAAGTTGTTTGAAACTGGCCAGCTCGGTAACCAATGCGCCATCACACCCCTTTCTATAAAAGCAACAAAGCACGAAATGTCATTTTTCCTCTAGCGAGCCACTGTGTGGACACACTTTCGTTTTCCTTCATCCTTTGCCACATCTTGAACCTTTCTCATTCCTCATCTGGACTTTTCGTCGGCTGAATACCATATGTTGGCTGAAGACTTGCTTGTACTCTTCGACCAAAGGTCACCGCAGCATCCATGGCAAGGCTTAGCCTCCAAAAGATGTCTCCTCCTGGAAGACTACCTCTTCATTCACCAATCCATATGACGCTCAACCTGATGATGATGTCGGCATTTCGTCCCCTGTTCACGGACCTTCGACTACGTCTCGCCACGTGATCATCCCAAGCGGATTTCGATACCAGCATCACCTTCCGTGTTAGGGCAAGACCCGTTCGCATTCAACACTCCATTGTTCGCCATGCCCATCGACCGTTCCTGCACCCCCTGCTCACGCCGAAACGTCTTTGGTGGCATGCAGTCAAACCGCAGCTTCGACCCCTGACACTCAAGTCTTACAGGACGATCTTCATTCAGCAAAAGAGGCATATGCCAACCTCAAACGAAAAAAGTCCCACTCGTCCTACAGAAAGCACTCCAGCAGCAGACCAGACCCTTTCAAAGAACCAAGTTCACAGGCTCGCGGATCAGGCCATATAGGATATCTGCTATGGGACCATTCATAAAGTATGTCACGCTTTTTTTTGGCCAATTTTGACCCCCTCCCTCCCCATGTCACATTTTGTCACACCTACTCATACCCCCCTGAAAAAGTATGTCCACACTGACCCCCCCCCCCCCCCCTCCAAAAATATTTTCTGGGAATGCAATTTTGTGGACCTGCACAAAACTTAAAAAATCAGCTTATTTTATCTGCCATGAGCCAGTTAAAAATGAGAAGCTACAAATAAAGGAAAAGGAAAAGGAAATAAAAACAGTCGAATTAACGTTCTGTTCAACTGCTACGATTATCTCTGGATGGAGAGGGACAATTTTGTTCGGATATATCTATAGGATCGTTCACATGCCACAATCGACAAGAGCACGAGCACATTTCCGGGGTGCTTTTATTCTAGAATGCAGAGGGTGGGGGCGAGGCCAGAATTAAGTCTACGCAGCAATTGCCGACGAAGTTTATAAGCGATAGTTATATTCGGCAGTACAGACAGTTGGTAGAGCTTAGTTTTTAGATGTAAACGCAACATCTATTTTGGGGTTAATTTTACGTAGTTTTCCTTGACAAATTTTTGTTAGCTTTAAAACTATTGTAAGTATAGCCTACATTTGGGTGTAAGTACAAAATTTAAGTTGTCACACTGCCATCACAAAGTTTTAAAGTAAAATGTAAATACACATACACATTCTTGTATCCGGAAAGCATTTTAAGGAAAAGAGACATCGTATTTCAGTTAGCATTCTTTTGGGGTGTAACTAATGTCCTCGTCGATAGTACAAATCAATCAAGGCAGTGGTTTTGTCGGCGGCGATACCGTACAAAATAGTCACATGTGCTTGTTGTCTCTAAGATTCTGCCGATACTGTAGTACAACCTTAACTCAGAACCCCTGCGAAACGTTGAGCCAAAGCTTCCCAGAATCAATGCTATGACGTCAGATAGCACACTTTAGGAATGTATTGAAGCAATCCCACTGATATTTCCTCCATTTCAGTTCTCCTAGGCATTAATGACTTGTCGTATTGTGGATGGAAAAACTGGTTGAAGAGATAAATCTTCAGTTAAAGCCTTCCCAACCTAACATTCAGAATGAGCTACACATTACATTCCACAAAGCACGTGGCTTGTTTGTCTCGTTGAAAGAAATGGCTTGTGCATTCCTCCGCCTGATACAAGCAAGTACAGATAGTACTAGATAGCGCTAGATGGTGCTTTATTCTGCAGACTTTCATTCGGTGACAGTGCCACTTTTAATTCCTAGAATACCGACAGGTTCAACCAGAAGCAGTTTTACAGCTTCTGACTTTCCTGACACCTGAGCACGTCAGGATATTAAATTATAATTATAATTTAGAATATTAAATTTTTTCTTTATATGAAAAATAAAAGTGTGACGTCACATTTTTGAAACACCCCACCTCCCCCAGGTCACGTTTTGTCACACTGAACTGACCCCCCTCTCCCCTTCGGAGCGTGACGTACTTTGTGAATGGTCCCTATAAGCAGAAACCACCTCGGCCTTTGCTCCCGCATCCCCAAGGAACTAATCTTGCACCACCAAATGGTCACAGCACCACGTCAAGCGAATCTTTGCAAGCGTCCCAATCTTCTTCACGGCTTTCTCCCATCAAGCATGGTTGCAACTCTTCGAACAATGAGGAAAGCATCAGGACATAAGATGCGCACTCGCCCTTTTGTCGGACTTTCATGTGTCCATCCTAGCCAAGAGCGGATCATCATGCACATTCCAAAGCGATATCCTGTTCACATCATTTCTCGGCACCTGGTTCTGACAGTCACAGCGAACTTGAATCTGCATCTCCTGTTAACGAGGCTTACCAGCACAGACACAATCATATCTCCCATGATAACTGTGCCCTTTCGTCTACTCTCTCTGCCACTTTCGTCTACTCCTTTCGAGGAACAGGATGTGGAAGCTCTAACGTGCTCATTTCGACGACAACTTTTGCGACGACGATGACTAGTCAGCCATACCATTTTCCGACGACAATGACTGATCTGTCGTACCCTTTTCCGACCTACTAACACGATAGAAAACACGGTTCCTGACTGCTTTCTTCACAAACCTGCCTCCTCCTACTCTGAACCAATAAAGAACCAAGGCCTGTCTACTTGATTCCGCTTTGGCCTTGGAGACTGGAACCACAAACAACGTGCTATCGTGGGCCAATCAACGATTCTCACGATGCTCTTACGTAACGGAGGCCGCCTCCTCGGGAAAGGCGTACCTAGGAGCTTGAGAAGAATCCCCTCCGTCTCGCCCTTGTTGCGAATCGTGGGCTTTCAACCTATTGGCGAATGGCTACGCCAACCCGAAAAACTTCGAAATCTACCCGCAGTCTGAATTTCTGGCCGCCGAATCTGAAATAAGACTACAGCTGCTAAACCACTATGAAAGAAACACTCAACCTGCTCAACTAGAGTCAAACGCCTTTCGTTCCTGATAATCAAGTTTTCAAGAAAGCCTGCGTTGACGCCTTTCACTCAATGAATCGGTTCACCAAAGCACTATTCAACTCATCCCTTCTTCTATCGGACCTCACCCTCCAATCCAAACCTGACCTCAAACGACTCCATGAAACATCAATTAAGGAACCAACCGGTCCATGAATCGGACACTTTTTCACGCACAACTTTTTCAAAATTAGCCCCGCACCAAGATGTCTCACAAACGCCAAAGGAACCAAAGCCACAGCAGCAACAAAAACCCTTCATCAAAAACAAAAAAAACCTTTCACCAAAGCAACAAGGAGAACTGGACAAAACCAAGAAATAAGTTACTACAAACACAAACATTACAACAAATTACAACTATAACTGGTCCTTTCGTGGCAGGCCATCCACCAGATGAGCGGGAGGAATAACAACCGTAGCTGAACACCCCGACAGACACAGCTGCTATTCTTTCAGCATTCTTTTGTAACTGCCGGTAGGAAGCAGTCTTCACCATTTTCTTTCGGTTTGGCGAAGTTTAACCGCGAATCAACGAATTATTTAAGCCATTTTCTTTCGGCTTGGCAAAGCTTAACCGCGAATCAACGAATTATTTCAATCATCCAAGCTTTCATGCCACGTTCTCCAGCAAACCATACCCTTGTGTCCCATCTTCCGTGGGAGTTCGTTTCTCCAGTAACTACCCACCTTCCTTCAGAAGTCCTAACGAAAGTAGCCATTAAAGAAAGCCAACACGACTGGGTTTCTACAGTTCAACCCTATTTCGTCCAAAAAAATGCAGCAGCGAAAGACTCTCCTTAAATCTAAGACTATAAACCGAAAAATAGAAAATTGCCACATCAAAATGGAAACTCTAGACACCATCCGCCAATCTCTCAAACCAACAAATGGACCGTATCCACAGACTTAGAAAATGGGTATTTTCATGTCCCACTCCACGCATCTGTTCTCCTCTTCATGTACGATGGTAAGGGTTACGAATTCCAATGCCTACCTTTCGGCCAAAATGCAGCACCCAGGATCTTCATGGCTCATTTACAATATAAATTGCATGCACATGAGCGTGATGCTCATGCCAGTTCATGAGCAAAGCAGTGCATGTGGGCAGTCTGCTTGGCCTGCTTACAACATCATCACGCTAAGGAAAACGTTCTTCCATTTACAAATCAAAACGTGAGCTTGCTAATGCCTGGTCCACTACTCCGATCCAACTACGCTGTTTCACAACTTCACACTTCTACAGCAGCTAGATTCGATGCCATACTAGTCAATGTTACTGTAATTAAGTGATATGACCGTTTATTTTGAGCATTCAACTTTAGGCACACCACGTTTTTCTTTCTCGTGGTGTTGATGGAATCCGTTGATGCCACCATTTTTCTATCCCAGCCAGCAACAACTAAGGATGTGAGCGCCACTCGATGCTCACTGATCTAGGTCCAGTTGATAGTTGCGTGAGGCTTAAAAATATGAAAACGTGCGCGTTGGTCCACGATTGTAAATGTGCTCGTGCTTAAATGTTGAGCATGGGAAAAACCCTAGTTTGAATCGCGGAGCATCACGCGTACGCATCAAAATCAACTTTATAAATGGGCGCTCACTCTAGTCCTAAAACCCCTCCTGGACTATCTTCATCAAAACCAAATTGCAGCTAGTGCTTATCGCGATGATTGGCTTCTAAGAAAAAAACTTCGGCTCAAAACAACTCTTTCACAACCGAAACTTCACCGAAGCTCTCCTCAATCGGCTCTGTTTCGGCATAAACCATAAAAAAAACCGGGACTCGCCCCAGCTCAAGAATTCATCTGTCTAGGAGTCTCATTCAACCTCGCATCTGCAACAGTAATGCCTTCACTGGACATAATGGACGACATCGCTGTAGGTCCTTTCGTCAAAAGTCTGACTATTTCCTCAAGAAACTCAACTCTCTCATAGGAAAAATGGATTCCATGCAAGTCTTGTCCCTTATGGAAGATGACCATCAATAACACTAATACTAATTTCAGGACTATTAATTACACAAATTGTCCTACTAATACTAGAAACTGGATGACCTGACCGTTTCGCTACTACTGCATAGAAACGTGTTGAAAGGGACTTCGCGCCTGACAGACGAAAGCTTTCCATTCGAACTATGCTTTGGTGGTCAGACATCCACATCCTTTAGCAGTCGGTTCCCCTTCAAGAGCCCATCAAGGTCTCCTCCACAGATGGCTCTCTAGAAGGTTGGGGATGACACAGCTCACCACGAAATCTCTGGCACGTGGACATCCCTTGATCAAATCACATAAACTTATTGAACTGAAAGCGATCCTCAACGTCCTACGCTACGTTCAAAACCTAGTCTCCGGAAAAGTAATCCAAGTCCAAGTGCACACCACAGCTGTGGCTTACCTATGGAAGGAAGGCAGCACGAGATCCCATCAACTCCACGCAGTCACCTTGGCGATCTTCAGTCTTTGCATCAGCCTGAAAAAAACAATCCTGCCCCTACTCATTCCAGGCAATAGAAATGTCATACATAGCATACTTCGTTTCATCGAATGAGCTAGGATAAAGCTTGCGGGGTTTTGAGTTTAAAAAAAAAAAGTGCCTGAGGAGGATAGTTGTCTGTATTTTCCATCTCCAGCAACGTAGACTATCAAAAATTTGCCCAGATTGTTTTTTTTTTTTTTGGAACTTTGGAATTTTGTGTGTTGTGTGTCGTATCTAAAGAAATCCATCTGCGAATGTCTATTCAATATTTGGGGCACCTCGATCATCGCCCTATTTGCCTTGAAGTACAATGCCAAACTTTCTACACGTCTTCAGCCTAGTCCCTGACAATCAAGGATTGGCAGTGGATGCACTTATATTCTCCTGGCATAATCTTTATGGTTACTTCTTACCACCATTCAAGCTTCTTCCTCAAGTTCTCTAAAAAGTAAAGAAAACTCGGGGACTCTCCCTAATCACCCCGAATTGGCCGTCTTCGGCCTGGTTCCCACAACTTCTGAATCTACTTCTCAACAACCCAAGAAGTCTGTCAGAAATTGCAGAGCTACAGTCGCAGTGAAAGAGGACCCGATTCCAACCAAACACCAGTGGTCTTAACCTACATGGGTGGCTGCTATCATAACACTTATAAAAAAGGCAGAAATTACTGAAGAACAAGCCATTTGCATTGCAAGCAAAGCAATTACAACCATTGGAAAAAATGATTTCATTGATGCAACGGAAGGTAAATCAATGCAGTCAATCCCCCTCTGCCCAAACTCTGATTTTCTTGACCAACCTCTTTAAGGAAGGAATCACAATCCTCGTTTGCCACTCAGCCCTAAATTCAGTTTTCAAGCAGCAGGTAACACTGACCACCCATCGCGTATCCTCTCTTATCCTAGCTTTCGAAGTCGAACGCCCATCAATTCATTGAATCTTCCCTGATTGGGACCTAGTGATCGTCCTAGACTCCTCGTGAAGGAACCTTATGAACCCATCCAAAACTGCCACATTACCCTTCTCACCTAAAAAACTGTATTCGTAACGATACTTGTGGCAAGTCTACGGTGCAGTGAAATACAAGCCATGTCCGTCGACCCAGCCTTATTCTTCTTCTTCCCCAAATTCTCAGCAGCCCATTTATCACCGAGCAATAACCTTTAATGCAAAAACTCAGAAACCTTGCGAGCCATCAAAACTAATTATCATTTCAGTGTTTTAAAGCATTGTTGATAACAAACCAGAATGGCTCCTCTGTCCAGTACGTGCACGTTGTTTCTAAATCGACAGGACTGACAAAACAAATTCCGTAAAGGAAGAAATCAACTTTTCCCTCCCTTCAAAAGGGATTTTTGGAAACGAATGATCGCAACTTCGTTCAAAACAGTCATCATTTAACACCTATGAAGCTTTAAACATCAATTGCGCCGACATCATAATCAGGGTGACAGCACATAAGCTGAGCTTTCTACAACAACATCCGGGTTCCTGAAATTCTTGCAGCAGCATCATGGAGAAGTACACCACGTCGCACTACTTCAGGGAGACGACCATGCAAGCCAATGGACTAAACCTTCTGTGACCCATCATTGCAGCCCGATGTGTCATCAACCCCCCCCCCCCCCTTAAGCACTAAAAAAACAAGATTCCACATAAACAAAAGACCGCTTACAGGGCCACCGAATCCCAAGAGAGACCTAAATTCCCATTTTCTTCTGTTTTTCTGAATAAAGTGCGAAGATAACTTTTTGGGGGAGCCAACCTGTAACTGTAGGCTTCCTGTCATTGGTGCCCACTGCCAGTTTTGACGAGGTCTACTGTAAATACTAAACTTTACAGAGGTATATTTTCCACCTGCAATGAGGAAGTCAAAAATGGTGGGTGCTGGCTGATGTTTGGTTCTATTCCCTGCCTTGGCACTAGAATGCTTTGGCACTTGTATTAAGAGGGTGCACTGGCGCATGAGCCCATCAGTTACCGAGCTGGCCAGCTACAAACAACTTAAAACCTCTAGGGAAAACAGCTTTCGAGGAACTGAATGCTAACATTTACAGGTAATGTATATTTTCGTAAGCAATAGAAACAAAAATCAGCCGGTGGCACCCGGCATTTTAAACTTTTTCAACTATAGAGCATAATGCATCAGTTCTCCGAAAAACTCAGGAAGTGGTTATTCTTTAAGGAATTCCTGCTGGTATCGCACTTTGATTAAATTTATTTTAGAAATATTGACAGTTTACGAATTTTAGAACGTGGTTTCTTGTTAGTTTCGTTGAACCTGCAATCAGACTACAATAAGAAGGATAAATTACTTTGGTTTTTATGCATAAAGTACTGATGTTTCTTAATAATTCTTTTTTTTTAAATAGTGGCTACGTACATAAGCCACAGATGTGTATCGCATCACGTGATTTGGGATACCCACTGGCTATATGGATTCATGAGATTCTTTGTTTCAGTGCAATCATCGTACTTCGCAAAAAAAATCGTCTTTCGTAGCCGAGGGGTGGGAGTGGGGATGAAATTCCAGAAGTGAAACTGGCCGTTGCCAACTTATAACGAACGATAGAACAGAAAAACAAAAGTTGATACAACTGAAGGGCATAGCGAGGAAACTGCCAGTTGGTACACATACAGCATATTATGTACGTGGCCACTGTTCTCATTTTTTTAATAGCAGGTCTGCCAATTATTGTATTACAAATGTCTCGTTTTCACAACTCTTTTGCAGACATTTACACCCAGCACAGATTATTAGTGAACATCCATTGTTGGGAAGCTTAAAATATCTTCATGTACTTTGCAGAAACTGTCGGGAACCAACGATATCAAGGATTTCTTCAGCCCTCTTTACGACCATTGGTGTGTGAACATGCACTTATAAGTGCTAAGAGACTGGCTGCAAGTGCTCAAAAGATTTAAAAAAATAACAGCTTGCCTCATCACTTACATATTGCTATGAAATTTATGAAATTC